>AYEL01089129.1:0-12932 GCA_000484575.1 Olivierus martensii | reverse complement strand
TCAAAAGTGTTCTTCCTTTTATCCATTTCGATACTTTTTAAAAGAGAAAATTCTGTACTATACTGTATGTATACGATAGCAAAGCTAAATAATAGTACAGTAATGTTAAACAGTTATTGGCAAAAAGCCCATCTTTCTGATGTTTCACCCCTTCAAAGCCAAGTGACTGTTCTTGGACTGCTCCTCATCTGGTTTTACTAACCGAAAATTAACAGTAATTTGTTAATTGACATCATAAAAGGAGGCGGAGCTTTGTTAGTAAAACTGGTCTATGCTTACAACTCGCATTAATCGAATATTTGCTCGCACTAACTGAAAAACTGTATCAATTTTATAAGTCACATTAATCGAAATCGCATTATTCGAACTCGCACTAATCGTGGCCTACCTGTACCTTGATCCCAATTAGTTCAGATAATAAATGCTCTACTGTACTTATCTATCAATAATAATGAAGAATAAAACTTCTTTTAACATTTATATGACAAATAATGTTATTATTATTGTAATTTGTTTGATTTTAAAGACCGTATTTTTATTTCTTTAGGTAGATATATTATTATTTATCTAAAAAATGTTTTTGATCTTAATTTCATTATGATCAGACATCTAACTTGATGAGAATGGAATTTCTATTTCTAACATCATGTCTATGAGAAATTGATTCTTAGTTGATGAGTTCTTATTTTATGATCACATGCCAATAATGAATTAATTTATAAAGTCAAGAACTACTTGTACTTAAAATCAACAAGCAACACACAAAACATAAATGAATCAAGTAACATGAACTTTTAAATGTTATAAACCATTATATTTGAACTTGTAACTTACAAATACAATAAATGCTTATTCTTTATATCTCAAAAAAGAAAACAAATTTTGGAAAATTTTTTATGTAAGTTCAACTTTGTGGAAATTGATTATATGTAAGTTAGGAAATACCTGTATATATAAATAAATTTTGCTTTCTCGAAACATAAAGAATTGACTTATGTAAGTTAGGAAATACCTGTATATATAAATAAATTTTGCTTTCTCGAAACATAAAGATATATATATTATACTAATTTAACCTTTATTTTCAATCATGCAAAAATGTTACTATAGCTGTTTTCATTTTATGACTATATATAATAAATTCTTTTGAATTTCTTTTGTCACAAATTATAAGATTCTAGTTTTTATATTAATGGGTTGAAATATGAAAGATTTGAAAATAACACACTATTTTTATATTTATACAAAATATGATATAATCTATATTTTATAATTTATAAATAAAAAGAGTTAAAAATATGTATTCCATATATATATATGAGCTGTCCAACTTATGCAAGACTTGATTTCATATCAAATTATACTTAAATCATGTACCTAAGAAAAGGAACGTCATGATAAGTCAAATTTAATTATATAAATTATTACATTATTATTATGATAAAATTAAAAACATCATATGCTATAGAAAATTATGTTTACTCTCCTACAACACAAAACATTTTCAATAATTTTTGTAAATCCATACTAGGGACACACAATACACATCAAAAAATGCAATCATTTGGAAATATTTCACTAAAAGTAGTCATAAATGCAAATTCACCAGTTTGCTGTGAGAAGGATGATATGTGGTCTATTTTTGATTTCAATTTGAAATTGAGTTAATTGAATTAATTGGCAATCATTGAGTATTTTATGTTCCCAACATTCAGTTTTGGATAAAAAATAAGTTTTTATTCTTTAATAGAGGAATGTGAAAGAGAAGAAAAACTTTTTATTCATAAATTTTTTTGGGTATATGTTAAGGAACGATTGCTTTCGAGTAGGTTGTAGTGGTTTAGATTACAGGTTTTGTAAAGAGAGCAAAAGATATACAAACTTTAAATGCATAAAAAGTTCAGTAAGTTGATATTGTTAAAGAAAAAAACATTCTCGTTTTAATGACAGAGTGGTAAGGAAGATAACCATGTGATAAGGAAGATACCATGTTATAGGAGGGATACCTGTATATATGAATAGTTGTTAAATTAGTAAAGTCGGTTGTATGGCAAAGTATTTGCTTATTATGTGGTCATCCAGCCAAATGCTTTGGAGGGATCTGGATCCTACACCTCCAGCCAAACACAGGCCTAGCTTGTTAAATCTTATGCTTCAACCTTCCAGTTGACCCTATTACAAGTATTGGCCAGCCTGTGGTGAGCTGTAAAAGTGGATGATGCCAAATAAAGTATATCCCATGAGCAATAAGATAATTTAACTTAACAAACTTAAAGATGTGATGATATGGTAGAAGGCATTGAAAATGCTGTTAATATCATGGAAATGAAAAAAAATTTTTTCAAACTATAAAATTAATTTGTTGCATTCCATTAGTAAATTATGTAGTCTGGATAGTTAAAGTGTAAAAGAACAATTGAAGAAAGCTGAATAAATCAAAAATGTTTTTGTAAATAATAAAGAATAAATTATTTTCCTACTTAAAGGCTGAATTGATGTTAATTACTTGAAGATCTATAACAGAGGATCATAGTCTTAAAACATATGAATATTACAATTATTTTCCTACTCTGACAAATAAAATGTAATTATCCAAATAAATGCATATGAATTGCTAACCCATGCACACTTATTAAGCCTAACTTTCATATGATAACATTAACATTCCTTTTATATAATGAAATGTTGCATTAACACTATCTTCCACTATTCTCAGTGGGAATTTCAAATATTTGTTGAAAATCAAATAAAAATTTAATCCAAATATTTTGTACATAAATTTGAAATGTGTTAGGGTGGGATCTATTAAACAAAGATTCAACTGTGTGCATATTTTCATATCATATCATCATATATATATATATATAAACATCTAATTAATGTGTAAAAAAATAAGTCATATATGATACCATGAAATTATGACATCTGTTACAATTTAGAGGCAGCTATTTTGTTGATGTTTTTGATTTATTTTTTAAACTGACAATCAGTAGCAGAATCTAAATTGAAAAATTTCCCATAGACTATTAATATTTTACTATTGTACTTTACATACTTTTTTATATATTAGGTAATTTTGATTGGATATCATTTATTTTTTAGATGAATATCACTTCTCTGAAAATGATAACACACTATATTGGCACATCATTAAATATGTTCTTTATTTTTACTCTGATTGAATCAAAATGTTTTGGAAACTAAATAACATAATAAACATCTATATATCAAATTTGTTCAAAATTGATTGATGCAATCTGTAAAAAAGTTCAGAATGAAGGATTCCCTATTCCTTCATTTTGGCCCATTGGACTGAAGTTTTCAATGGCCTTAAATAACATAAGAAACATCTACATTTGATTGAAATTAGTTCAACAATGTGATCTGTAAAAACATTTCCAGAGAAGAGACTCATCCTTTTTTTACCCTTCGTTTTAGCTCAATTAAACCAAAATTTTTAAGAGGCTAACACATTGATCCCAGTTCCATATAATCTATAAGAATACATACAATTTTAAATAAATCCACATGTTATATTGATTTATTTAAAACTGTATTGATTTGTAATTCCATTAAGTTTTCAATAATTGCTAAAATATTTATATATGCATGTTAACTAGAACTTTGTGCTGCCCACCATATCCAGGACGTAATTTTCTATTTATTTAAATGAACAATCAGACATAACAAGGATGCCATATAATGTTTCATATTTGCAACATCATCCATTGTTACTTCATAGTATTATCAGATTGAACCCATATATCTGATATCTATATTAAATTTGAGAATAATAAATCTCTGATGAGTTTGACACATCAGAGAATTATTACCTTCACTTTTGTCTATGTTTTCTTCTCAAAAACTAAAATATTCAATCAGTGAAATGATTTTAATCATGTTTAATAACATAAGTTTTGTCCAAACAGCCATCTTAGACATGATACTTAATTTTTAAGATTTCATCTGTTCCGTGGGGTCATGTGGAATATCCACATTACCCTATTTTCTTTTTATTACAATCATCATCAAAAAATATATATACATTTACTTCTTGCAGCAGATGGTTTCTGAAGTGACTATGCAGAATGAAAATACACAAAACGAGAAATTTTTAACATTTATTTGAATATACATTTTAGAAAATTTTCATAGTCATCTAGGATGCACTTATTTATCTCACATCAGGTCAAGTGCCATCAGCCAAAGCCCTAAGTTATTCTTCATTGGAGTTTTCCTCTTGATTAAACTTGCACAAGTGTCTCTGGCTGCTATTAGCATTCCATACAAACACATAATAGAATAGATTATAGAATCTTCTTAAGGAAATGGTGAAAATATATGCAAACATGTTATTATACACATAAAGGAGGAGATGATTAGAGGGATCTGGATGCTAAAAAAATAATAAAGCAATGATATCAAATCAATCATTATTATTTGTTTTGCTTTGATTCTAATCAGACTGAGCTGGGATTATGTAGATATCATGATTGTGTAGTCACAACTCATCTTCTGTTTTGCAATTTTTTGTGGAAAGCAATCACACAAATATAGTTCACAAGATAAAATTTAAATTTTATGATTATTTTTTGAATACACTTCCCTAATTTTGCAATTCATTTCACAGATGATTATTTTATTTTTTTTTCAAATGGCATATCAATAAAAATTTTCTGTATCTCCAAAAAATATATAAATGGTGAACAATCAGACATAACCTAACACCGGCATAAAATGAAAATTCGATATATATAATTTGATGGGTTTATTACCTAAATTTCACTATTAAATATATATAGATATTTAGTAGTAGTTAAATTGGTTATATGTTATAATGAGAGTGCATCATGTGAAGTATACATATATATACAATACAGATATATATAATTTTATGCACTTTCATTATAACCAATTTTATTATTCATTCTTATTATAATGTAATGGCTGCTTTCTGTATCATACTACCACTCCTAAAATTTCCATTACTCAAAAATTGGCACAATCTAATGGAATCTGAAATGTCTAACTAACAGTGTACTGTATATGCTATATCTGTAATTTTGTTTTTATATTTCATTAGTAATAAACAATTCCTTTTTAATAACTGAAACAAAATATTAGTAATAATCATATTTCATAAATTCTAAGATATAGGTTTTTTCAGTTTTCAATGTATTTGAAATTGAGATGCATCTTACAATTGCTGACAAAACAAAGTTTCTCTAATTTAAAGAAACAAAATCAAGGCTCAAAAATCACTTACTGCTTTAAATGGTACTTAACTAAATTACTAATTAATTCTAAGCTCTAAAAAGCGGACCAGTACACTGAATCAATAAAAATACTTTCATCAGAGAAGCACTTTCGGCTTATGCGCCATTTTCAACTCTTACAAAAAATTTTAACGTTTTTGGAACAAAGAACATTAACTTAGAATAATAACATAATTCTACAGGAACGAACATACAATTTAAAATTCTTTAAATATTTAAAATACTGTATTTCTTGCTCTTAGCACGTGCTCTCCAAATCTTTATAACTGGAGTTTGTAATATAAATGCATATGAAAACTAAATTAAAATGAAAGGAAAAAAATAACTATAAAATAAAATAAATGAAAATAATTATTTTTAGATTTCTGGGGAGTTCTTTTGAATCCCTGTTAAAGTTTGTTAAGCTTCATTTTCAAAGTGGGTGTCTTCTTTCAAAGCATACCTCCAAGCTTTTGGGATGCTAATAACTTCCTGTCATTTATAACTAGTGTGTCACTCTTACCTTTATAAATCTGGATCTCCTCTGTCATGTATAATTTGTTTAGATTGTCTAGTTGTTTAGTTACCTTGCTTTCTTCCCATTCTATTCTTATATTGCTTTCATATACTCTCCTATCTAGGGCTGTTGACAAATTTGCATTCTTTATGTCTCTCTTATGCTCGGTTAATCTGTCCTTTAAATTTCTATAGGTGCACCTATATAAAATTCCTTTCTCCCATCTTCCAGGTTTTGCAAAGGTATGCTATAGACCCCTGTACGTTCCTCTTGGTTGTAGGTATCTTTTATATTTCTTAATAGGTTAAAAACTGTCGGCAGTCTCTTATATGCAGGTTTTTTGTTTCCTTTTTGTATTATCTTTTTTTATCGTTTTAAAGTCTCTCAAGGCACCCGGTATTACAGCGTACCCAGCACTCTGTTCATTAAATTCTTCTATATTCATATGGTCTCCCTGTCTAAATTCTCTTCTAGATTATCATTTCTTTTTCTTTTGAGTTCTCTTAGCAACTTATTTATTAAACTTGCGTTGTAGCCATGTTTTTGTGCTACGTGTTTTATTAAACATATTTCTTTTATTAGTAATTCTTCTTCACTGCAATGGGTGAGGGCCCTTGATATCAACAATCTTAAGGCAGTTTTCTTGTGTTGCCACCTATTGTTTCACCATTCGGGTATTATAATTGCAGCACTACTCGGCTTCCTATAGGCAGTAGTTGTGAGGGGAAAGCTCTCTTATTTCTAGCTCAACATCCAGAAAATGTATTCTTTTTTGTCCTTTTGTTCTAAGGTTAGTTTTAGCCCATAACTTGGGAGTGTAAACTGATTAGCTAGAGTTCTGTCTTCTCTCCTTCATTCCAAATTACAAATATATCATCAATGTACCTTACGTACAGGTTGGCCTCACGTATGATTTCTTGTAGATTCGTTTGCTCTAGAGATTGAGGAGAAGTTCGGCCATTACCCCCAACTTTTTCTGCCTAACTAGTATTTTTTTGAAAAAAAGAGTTTACATAAAATTTTGATAATTCAAAAATTGTTTACTTATAGAATTTCTTATTGCTATATTGCAGTTTCTATTAATTTTCATCAAAATTTTAAAAATTATAACAATTTTATTAGTGTTAATATTTGTCAATTTTTATGTTAGACTAATTGAAATGTTGAACCATCAGATGCAGTACTATTGGGCTTTTACTATATATAATTTAATTATTTTTTTAATTAAGTGATAAACTAAAAAAACTAGTAATTTTTTTTATCATAAAAATTTTCTCACCAAGAATATTTTCATGTCGCATTAGTACTGTTTGATAAATTTCTGTTTCTCTAAACCAACTTGCTTCTTCTGTAGTAAAGAATACTTTAACTGCAATATTTTCACCTCTCCACTGACCCTGCCAAACTTCACCAAATCTGCCTTTACCTATACTTCTTATCATTTCTATTTGTTTGGCAATAGTTCTTTATGAATACAGTGTTACCTTTGGTGGTTCAGCTGTCAGGTTATCTTGAAACAGACTATAGCAGTAATGGCCGACAAGATAATGGAACATGTGCCACATCACAGCTTGCAGACTGTTGAACAGTCTCAAGCAGCACTTGAATTGGATCTCTCAGCACAAATTGCTACACTTACTTCCCAAATACAACAACTGACTGCAACAATGCAAACAGTCCATCATCGCTAGCGCAGCCCACATAGGAGACGATCACATTTTCATCAACGTAGCAATTCACAAACTCACAATTTCAAGGAACTCACCTGTGGTGGTCCCCACCAGCCACAGGTGAGGCACACCACATTTCCCATCTTACTGTGACCGATAATTTAATAAAGAAAAATTTTTTAGAGGATACAGGAGTAGATGTATCAGTTATTCCATGATCAACCAGAGCTGTTTCATCCCATACCATGAAGCTAGAACTTTTTGCAGCAAACGGGACAAAAATCATAACATATGGCATGTGTACACTCACCCTTAGCCCTAAGGAGACAATTCACATGGCAATTTGTCATAGCTGATATTCCACAACCAATTTTGGGATCGGACTTCCTCAAACACTTCATCTTATAATAGACTGCCGACGAAATTGCCTGATAGATGGCACCACAAAACTCCAAACATCCAGAACTATACAGTGGGATCCGAAACTATACAGGTAAACTCCAACATTCCTCCGTCCATAACTACTACCTTAAATAACTCCAAATATCACAATCTGCTGTCATCTTTTCCTGAAATTACTCGACCTTCTACCTTCAAAGAAGCAAAACAGCCATCTGTCTTTCACCATATTGAAACAACTGGACCCCCAGTTTATTGTAAGCCATGTCGCTTACCACCAGACAAGCTGAAAGCTGCTAAAGAAGAATTCCAGCATCTCCTTAACCTCGTCATACTGAAACCACCAAGTAGTCCCTGGGCTTCACCCCTACACATGGTGCAGAAGGCCAGTGGACAGTGGAGACCATGTGGCAATTATAGGAAGCTAAACTCCATCATGGTACCAAACCGATACCTAGTGCCATACATTGCAGACTGCACACAAATGCTCCATGGAGCATATTCTCCACACTAGACTTAGAGCGTGCCTACCACCAAATCCCAGTGTACCCACCAGACCGACCAAAGACTGCCATCACTACTCCCTTTGGCTTATTTGAATTCACCTCCATGCCATTTGGACTTTGAAATGCAGGCCAAACTTTCCAACGTTTCATCAGTTCTATATTGTCCGACCTTCACTTCGTGATACCATATTTTGACGACATCCTGATTGCTTCCAGAACTGAAATGGAACATCTTCAACACCTGAAAGAAGTTTTTATACACCTGCGAGATAACAACCTAACTCTTAATCCATCCAAATGTGTGTTGGGCCAATCAACAGTCAAGTTCTTGGGTTGCTACATCACTGAAGATGGCATCAAACCTCTACCTGAGAGAGTATCAGCACTTACATCATTCCTTCACCCGGAAACTCTCTCCAACCTCTGCCGTTTTCTTGCTACCATCAATTTTTATTGCCGTTTTGTACCGAACATTGCACATACTCAAGCTCCTCTCCATGACTTACTCAAAAATTCAAGAAAGAATGACCAACGCCTGGTTCCTTGGACTGAATCTACGATCACTGCTTTCAAAAACTGTCAACAAGCCCTCTTAACCTCTGCAACCCTGGCATTCCAACCTCCTGACTCTCAATTGCACTCACTACTGATGCATCTAATATAGCTGTGGGTGCAGTTCTACACTGCCACGTTGCCAAAGATATTAGGCCGCTTGCCTTCTTCTCACAGAAACTGACCCCGATAGAACAGAAATACTTGACATATGATCGTGAACTGTTAGCAATTTATAAAGCGATCAAATACTTCCATCACCAACTTGAAGGCAGGAACTTTGTCATCTATACGGATCACTGCCCACTCACCTTTGCCTTTGTTAAATATCAAGACAATGCCTCTCCTCGCCAACTGAGACATCTTGACTTCATATCCCAATTTTCTACAGACATTCGGTATATTCAAGGATCCTCTAACACTGTCGCAGACACTCTCTCCAGAATTCAAGAAATCTCTCTTCCCTCCTCGCTAAACTTTAATGATATTGCTACAGCTCAGTCTGGCAATTTAGAATTACAAAAACTCAGTACTTAAAAAACCACTTCACTTAATCTACAATCTTTGCAGTTTGTCAGACCTTTGGTCAGTATTTACTGTGATGTAAATGGTACTACCATCTGACCCCTTCATTCCTAAGGAATTCCACCATCAGGCTTTCCAGGAAATTCATTCTCTCTTGCATCCTGGTGTAAGAGCCACACAAAAGCTACTACTACAACACTTTGTCTGGCCCTCCATTAATAAAGATGTCGCAGAATGGTGTCACTCATGTCAAGATTGACAGAAGTCAAAAGTCAACTGACACATCCATAGTCCATCCAAACCTTCCCATTACCCACAGGTCACTTTCAAAACGTACATATTGACATAGTAGGTCCACTATCACCTTCAGATGGTCATTATTACCTTCTAACTTGCATTTATCGTTTCACCAGATGGCCGGAGGCCATTCCACTACATGATATATCAGCGGAGACAGTGGCCAGCGCTTTCATCATACACTGGATCACATGCTTTGGAGTCCCCACAACTGTCACTACGGATCAGGGACAACAATTTGAGAGCCTCCTTTTCACAACACTTACCAGACTCCTAGGAATCCAACGGCTACATACAACGCCTTATCACCCTTCCTCGAATGGACTTATTCAAAAGTTCCCCATTTTCTAAAACAGGCATTGCGCTGTCACAAAACTCAATCATGGACCAACGATCTACCCATTATCCTCTTGGGACTGCGTACTACTTATAAAGCCGACCTCGACTGTTTTGCTGCCGAACTGGTTTATGACCTCCTCGCTAAACTTTAATGATATTGCTACAGCTCAGTCTGGCAATTTAGAATTACAAAAACTCAGTACTTAAAAAACCACTTCACTTAATCTACAATCTTTGCAGTTTGTCAGACCTTTGGTCAGTATTTACTGTGATGTAAATGGTACTACCATCTGACCCCTTCATTCCTAAGGAATTCCACCATCAGGCTTTCCAGGAAATTCATTCTCTCTTGCATTCTGGTGTAAGAGCCACACGAAAGCTACTACTACAACGCTTTGTCAGGCCCTCAATTAATAAAGATGTCGCAGAATGGTGTCACTCATGAGAAACCCTTCGACTACCACCAGATTTCCTTCATCCTACATCCGCTAAACACCTCTCACATTCTGAGCCTAGCTTCATCCGGAAACTTCATGACACAATGCAGCGCCTGACTCTTACTCCAACATCACATAATATCAGACCCACCTTCTTAATGCATGATGACCTAACCTGAACAACACACGTGTTTGTTCACAATGAGTCTATTTCCAAACCTCTCCAACAGCCCTATGATGGCCTGTACAGAGTCATATCCCGAACTCCTAAATACTTCACCTTACTCATTAAAGACAGGCCGCAAAACATTAGCATTGAGCAACTGAAACCAGCCTTCATCAGTCACAGCCAGTCGATAAGCCACTCCCATACCGATATCTCAGATTCGTCTTCTAAAAGTACTTTTCCAGGAGCAGCATCATCAACCTATACAACTTGAACTGGCCGGCAAGTATGCCCCAACCGAAAATACCTCCAGACTTCCAGTCTCAAGAGGGGGAATACTGTGGTGCACTACACCATCTAAAACCAGCAGAAGGCATTTTCCCCGGTCTTTCCAAGATATCGTTACTCACCAGGTAGTCTCAATTTTGCTCTTTGTCGACTGCTATGTACACGTGTCTCTTCCGGTCTGCTGGATGCCTTGTACCTCCAAAAAGCGCAGCAAGTCGTCTCGTTTTTTCTTTTTTCATACGTATATGCTGTATATATATGTGTATATGTACTTAGTAATGTAAATATTGTAAATAAAGTAAATTGAAATTTAACATTGTCTGATTGGAAAAATCTACTCTGAACTTGACACATGTTAGGCCCAGTAGTAGTAGTAGAATAGGGGGAGCCAACCCAGCCCAAGCACTGCGACCAACAGTGGTCTATTGTGCACCCCCAATCAAATCATCCCAGAAGAAGTCCTGCCTTAAGAACAAACGACAGTATTATCCTCAATGGGACAGTGACAAGATCCTCAGGAACAGGAAAATACATCCCCAAGTACAAAGGGCCACACATTCACAAAGGGCCACACATTCACACAAAATGTGAAAAGGAGTTTCCTCCTCATACTGACATCTTCTACACATCTAAAATGTGAAGAGGAGTTTCCTCCTCATACTGACATCATCTACATTCACATAAAATGTGAAGAGGAGTTTCCTCCTCATACTGACATCTACCATTCACATAAAATGTGAAGAGGAGTTTCCTCCTCATACTGACATCTTAAAATACATCCCCAAGAGATCACGCCTAAGCCACGAAAGGGCCACACACACAAAATGTGAAGAGGAGTTTCCTCTTCATACTGACATCTTCTACACGTAAAATGTGAAGAGGAGTTTCCTCCTCATACTGACATCTTCTACACATAGTTATACTCCTCCCATATTATATTAACATTTTCTACACATAGGGCCAATCAAGTGAAGATGTCTTCTGAGATGTCAGTGCCCTGTAAGAAGCCCAATCAAGTGAAGATGTCTTTTAAGATGTCAGTGCCCTGTAAGAAAGCCCTGTAACCATCCTAACTTCATATTTATTCAGAGAAAGCAACTCTTTAGTTCGTTGAACAGAGCAATTCAAAATGAGAGCTTTCACCTGCCTAAGACCAGAGATAGACCTCCAAAAAGCATGATGCTGGGCCACCAGCCAGTCCTTGACAACCTGCCCAAAGACATCTGAACCAATGCCCAGGACAGGCTCAGATCCAAAAAAGGGACAAGAAGCCTCTTCCCTGGCTATCAGCAACCTCATTGCCCCCAATCCCCTTGTGCCTCGGCACCCAAACCAGTTGCACCCTGTTTTTGGTGGCCAGTTCCTCAGAGAAGGTGGCATTCCCAAACTAGTTTCGAGAATATGTATTTGAAATTTGTTTTGTATTTTTTACATTGTGTTTTTTCTTATTTTTCTATTAAATCGATTATCCGAAAAAATCATTTATCTGAATTACAGGTAGGCCTCGATTAGTGTGAATAATTGATTCCATGAATTTATCGCACTATTCGAAGTATTAACTATATGTAAAATATGGTAATTGGTTCTTGCTTTGTGAGATTCTGGCCATTAGCTAACCTCACGATGAATAACCACAATACTAACTTAACACTAACTGTTTAAGAAATATTTATTTTCATATTTTATTATATCGTTATTCTTCATTTAAATTAATAACTTACCAGCTTTTGCTTGAATGTTCGTTTTACTAATCGGTATGCATTTTTGGTTGCAGTCTTCAATCTATACAGCTAAAAGATGCTCCATTTCTGTTACAAAACTTCTATTTCTTGTAGTTGTTTGCAAACCACAATAAGTCGATGCAATTTTACTTTTCTCCTGTATTTCGTTTGCATGTTTTATGATATTCTGTACGGTAGATTCAGGCATTTTGAGATCTCGTCCTATCTTAGAATTAGCGTGACCGCTTTTATGTCGCTCA
>AYEL01089128.1:0-16477 GCA_000484575.1 Olivierus martensii | reverse complement strand
ATTTGTAGCATTTTATATTGTAATTATGCTGACATGCCTATTAATTATTATTTAAATGAGTACTTTTCCATTGAATGAATATTTTTTGTCAATGTATCATCTCTTAACAATATATTGGAAATATCTGAACAAGAAATGTCCTTCATATTGAATTTAACGGCAAGTGCTGCAGCTAGAGTATCAACATTCAATCTCAATTTCTCCTTGTCCAAAAATCATTAGCAATTGAAAAACTCTTTCAACTGCTGCATTAGTTCTATGGAAGCACAATGTAAATTGAACAAGAATAAATAAATTTTCACATGGAATATGTTCATTTTTGAAATGGCTGAATATTTCCCACCCATCCTTTATCAATTTCAACATATTCATTTTCCCATTGTATTAATTTTTTAGAATTTAAATATATATTCAGTCTTCTAATTTCTTCAAAGAGACAACTGTCATCTATTTTAATGTCTGGCATTTCTTTAGATAAAAACTCAACACAAGGAAAAGGAGGACATGTAGGAGGGATTTTCGAGGGAGGACAGAACTTAGAAAAGGAATATTTTTATGTAAGGTGACCAATCGTCCTCCCTAAAGGAGGACAATTGGTCACCTTACATAAAAATATAGTTTATAAAGTTGCAATATTATTTCAGGAACATTTTCATCCACACAGCAGATAATTATCAGTTGTTAAAATAATTCAAAAAGAATGGAATAAAATATTACATGTATAGTCATACTTTGCTTTACATTGCTTTCATTTTCAGCATTTTGCTAATATATGTAATATGCTTCTCAATTATATTCTATGTTTTTATTTTATATCTCAAAATGAAAATTATCTGTAAAATAATATTTACAATAGGTATATAAAACATTAATTATATTACCAGGCCAAACCTGGAGCCATTTTGAAAAACTGAAGATTGATCCTCCAAAGAGATACACAAATGCTTTAAAATGCAGCCATCTGGCAGTTTTTTTTAGGCCTAGCACTGTTGTGTACTTAATGAATAATAGTGTAATTATGTTTTTAGGCATTTATATACATTAGCACAGTAATTTCCAAACTTTGTTACTATGCCTCCCCTAAAACATAATCTAATCTTGGCATCTCCTTATTTCATTATTTCATAAAAGTAATACAGATAAATATTTTATGACAAAACTTTATTAATACAAAAAAAGGAAAAAATAAACATAATTGACAATCATATTGAATTGTATTAACGTAACTGATAATCATTTTTAAATTAATTTCTTTTTATAATAACAAATAATAGTTGATACAGCATCCTCTCACTGACATTTGAATTTGACATTATTTATTATTTTTATTAGTTATTGTTGCTAGTAGTTCTAGTGACCATTTTATAAACTATGCACTTGCAAGTGTGCCATCTATTATATATCATATATCTTATATTACAAAAAAATACTTTTCTGTCAAACTTTTCGCAGCTCCCTTTGCACTAGTGCACATCTCCCAGTTTGGAAATCGCTATATTAGCAAATGAAAAAAGCTGGTTTGTTTTACAGCAGTGGTCTGGAATGTAACTGCTATAATAAAAAAGTATGCCTGTATCTTCCTGGCAAGTGTGAAATAAGTATTGTAATCCAATGCAAATATACAATTTACATCATATTGTTATAGTTTATTAGATATACAATTAGTTAATATTACTATTGATAATTATTGTTACAGTATTATTATAACCATTATTACAATAATTAAATATTTTGATATATTTACATGTTAAAATTTTCTATGTAAATTTACATAAATCGGGGAGCTTCTGTATATTTCACTCATAGAGAGCTATTAGATATATAGCTATCAAAATACTACTGACATCTATAGAAAAGCTATTGCACAACTATTAATTATTATTATTAAAACAATTTTTTTGTTTCAGATTAATGGTGATTTTAGTTTATTTACTGAAGTTATCATTCATCATTGTTGTTAATTCATCTATTTCTTATAAAATATATAAAGGAATATTTCATAAATATTCCTGTATATATCTGATGATAATCCTGATTTCTGTTATCTTGTGTTAAGTTGTTCCATATTTACATTGTTGCCTCCAAATCCAATTTTAATCAAAGTGACCAAATTAGTATGTACATTCTATTCCACTGGTTTTATGTGATCAATAAATTAGTATCCAAATTAAGAGTGATTTCCATCTTCACAGATATATAAATTGTCTTGCCTCCAAACACTACCTGTCTAATTCCATTCATTGATCTAGGATCCAGATTTGATCCTGGGGTCTGGATATGATACACAGGTATGAATGGCCTATGATGGCCATTAAAATTCTCCTTAATATCCAATAGAATGGAAAAAAGAAATAAAATTTAATAATAAAAAAAACAGAAAGATTTTTAGAAGGCCTTCAATATCCTAGATGCAGCAAAGAATTTAGAAGACTCATGGACAAATGCTGCTAATAAAATAATAAAAGGATATTTAGAGTAAGTTTGGCTTTTCTTCATAGCTTGTTCAGAATTCAGATACACTCCAAAAGTTGATCTTGTTGCCTAAATAGCACAAAGCCCCATATGACAGCAAACTTGATTTAGAATTATTTCTAAAGATGTTTTTGAAATGCTAAACTTCTATAATAATGAATTCAAACTTGATGATCTTGCTGAAATATGGAAAAAGTAAAAGTATGCGTAAAGAATTTGATTTTAACTTAAGCCAGCAGATCAGATCATAATTTCAAAATTGATTGATTGAAGGGATTGGACTTATGAGAGATGGACTTGGATTCATGAGAGTTTTAATTCAAACAAGCAACAAACAACAACAAAAAGCAAGGAATAGAGAGGATGCATGTTTGTTTTAGAAGAAGAATTTTATCTTGCAAAATTTAACATTTGATTTGCTTATGCATCGTCAAAGACTTGGTCATCACAATTTTCATTATTGAACTTTACCCCCGATAATCCACTTGCCCTGGTTATAGTTCAAGAGTAAATGCCATTTTCTTCTTAAGCTATCATTTGATTGATCAGATTTCATATTTTTGTAAATCTTTCATAAGTACAGAATAAATATATCTTATTTTCTTAGTCAAAAGCTTTTTCTGAAACCAACTTCCTTTTAACATTATGTTCATGGGAAATCTGACTTGATTTATGTTATCTCAAATAATGCTGCCAGTGTTGGAATGACTTACAACTTAACTTTGAAGGATGATTGCATTTATTTTTTTAACAAAGTAAAGTTTACAATTATGATATCATTTTCATATCAAAAATATGCTTCAAAATAGACTAAATAATCTTTAATTTTTTCTACAAAAGTGTTTTCAGATGATTTCAATGATAAATAATTTTTAGTTTTATTTTATTTTAATAGAAAAGTGGATGATAAATGAAATAACTTGAAATTAAATTGTAAAAATTAAAATAGGTCTATTTTGAAACTTATTTGTAAATATATTTAATAGTACCAAAAATACCGTTAATGTAAGAAGTTGCTCATATATATATCTACTTTAAAGATGTCCAATAGTAACTTTCTATAACAGTATATAAAATTCAATGAATAGAATTTAATTTTTGAAGTTGTTATTGCAGATATGGGATCTGGAAAAGTGGCTCCTTGCATTTCGCCCCCTGTAGATAATGAATAGACTACAAAACGTAAATAATACATCAAGTTTTTAATGATTCTAGTTTATTTTGTTTTAATATAATAAATGCACATTATATAAATGTTTAAAACTGGAATTTGTATGCAATGCCTCTAAGGTAATCAATCAGATTACAATTTTGAAAACCCAAAAGTCCTTTACTGCAAACAGTATCTCAAAAGCTTGGAGATACGCTTTAGAAGTCCCCCAGTATGAAAACGACACATAACAACCTTTAACAAGAATCCAAGAGACCCGTTCTGGGACCTGAATATAGTTATTTTCATTTTATTTCATTTTTATTTTTATTTAGATCCACTTTATCTTTAATCTGCTTCCTTTATAAGCATTTAAGGACCACATGTTAAGAACAAGATAAAGAATAATTTTAAATATTTGGATAGTTAAATTTTATGTTCTTTATTCTGGAATTATGCTATTCTATTTCTAAATTAATATTGTTCATTCTAAGTATTAAAACCTTTATAAGAGTTGATGATGGCATAAGAGCTGAAAACGTTTCTCAGATTAAAATATTTTATATCAAAGAGTGTACTGGTCTGCTTTATAGTGCTGTGAACTAATTAGTTTTTTAGATTTTGAAAATCTTCAACTATTCTTTTGATATGTGTCAATTCATACTACATTTTAGTTAGAAGATAAACTAAAAACCAAACTATTATTGGCTATAGATGACATAAAATCAGCCAAAGAAGACTTACCTGAATGAAAATTAACTCCTCCTTGCAACATGCAATTCACATCACAAGTTTCGTATTTTGTTTATTTTATTTTGTTTACATTTTTATCTATGTTTTTGTTGTTATAATTATTATCCTTAACCGTAAATCGGTTAATATTAAAATATTGTCAAAATAATTTTTCTTTGTTGTTTTTTATTTAGGTCGAGTTATCAAGAATTGACTGTATTTACAATTTTGTATCCTGCTCATTATCTACAAGGGGCAAAATGAGTTGGGGACGAAATGTGAGGGGCCACTTTTCCATAAACCTCCAGATATACCCATTCTAATGTACTAAGTAGACCAGAAAAACTGTGTTAAACGAAAATATGTTGAGTATAGAAATTATATTATAAATGCTTTTAAACAGATAGATATTTAAGCATAATTTGTGAAGAATCAAATATTTTCCAACTGCTTCATGAAACATAACATGGTTTTATTTTTGTTTTAATTATTATATGACTTTTCAACATCAATATTTTGCATTTATTCAATTTAACAATCATAAAACAGTAGAAACAGCTAACTTTGTTCATGACATAATGAACCAAAAGATATTTCTAACAGATCAATGTGAAATAAGGTTAACTGTTTCTTAAAATGTTATTTGTCACAATTAAACTTTTATTGCATTATTTATTTATTTTTCATTATCAATTTTCTATTCTGAACAAAAGATGCAGAATTCTCAGTAATTACATCATTATTTACATAAGATATTTTAATGATGTAGTTATTTGGTAGAAAGTTTCATAAAATTTAATATAAAATAACTATTGTAATTATCATCAATCTTTACACCTTGATAATAATTATTAATTATTTTGTATTCAATTTTGATTATAATTAACAAGTACAGTACTGTATTTCCTTGAGTCTAATATACCATTGATTTACCGATTTATTCACATAATTTTTTCCAATTTTTATTAATAGAAGTATGAAGACTATACATTTATAATAAAATTATTCAAATTTTATTGTAAATCTAGAAAAACAATATTGTAAAAGCCCAGTTATAAGGCAAAGTTTATTTAAAATATCAACTCTATATAAAGTAACAAACACTTCAAATTTTATTTCAGAAATTGAAATATGATGTTCTTTGCCATGATTTCTATGGTTCTTATCAGTTAAGTTTAGAATCAGTTAGTTTGGTAGATTTATAATGCATTTTTTTATGGTGCTGTTTGAATTTTTACATATTATAAAATACTTACCAAAAAGTAATACTCAAAAGCCCTTTAGCAGTCAAAAAATTTTTTGATATTACTTTTTAATTTGTTTTGTGCAGTCTTGTTGAACTTTTATTATAAAATACTGTTTAACATACTGCCGACTGCATTACACAGGCATGTTTCTTTTTTCTTCTCATTGGAGACCAAGTCTGTTTTTAAGATGGCAAGTAAATCAAAGTCAAGATAAAAATTATTCCCGTTTCTCTAGTATTCAGATAACAGATTTCTCAAAGTTATGTTTATTTAATTTTTTCACAAGAAAAGTAAATCAGCACCACTTGCATACTTCAATTCTTGTTTATATGAGATTCATGATTTCTAGAAGATAACCTTTAACATCTCCACAACTTTGCTTTTCTATCTTCTAAAGACATTGTTATTGATAAAAAATTAAAATAAAATGAATCTGCTTAATTTGATAGATAGAAAATTATAAAATATTTCAAAATTTCTTAAAATGTTAAATTTACTTCAAAAAAAATCATTTTTTTCCTGACAATAAAAAGTACTTTATCACTTAATTCTAAAAATTTTGGATGAATATAACCTACTAATTTTAGAGAAATTTTCAGAAAACTGCTGGTTTACTGCATCAAATCCTCACTTTCATAGGTTACAATGTTTTTCAAATAAATGCTAAGCATAATTTTATTTATTTAAAGAAATTAGTATGATCAAATTTTCTGGAATGAATGAGAATGGTAAATTTTATATTTCACATTTTCTTTATAAATAATATAAAATTTCCATTGTTTATTAAATTTCATATTTTAAAATAAGGTATAGATAATGCATTATTTTTGTATTTTATGTTTATATAATGTGAAATGTTATTTATTAACATGAACTGTTATCCAAAAACATACATTGATTTGATTGCAGTGCTGGAAATTACTATATGACGGGTGGGCAAACCGCTGCCTGCGGGCCGCATGCGGCCCTCGGAACTACTTAATGCGACCCTCCAACTAATAACTATAATGCCAAAAATTTTCTCAATAAATAAAATGAATACAAAAAAATATCAAATCTGTTCCATATCTCAGCTATATAGTTATGTAATTTCTAGAAAAGTAATAAATAATAATTCATATGGTAGACTGTAGATGTCATTACCGTAGCATATTTCTTACAAAAATGCATTTTATTAACCGTTAACCAGAATAAACGTCATTGCATAAGAAATCGGTTGCAAAATACATTCAAAATCAAATAAAATCGTTTTGTTAGTCAATCAACTCAATATCTTTTGCAATTTCGCGGTATTTGTATTTAATATTTGTGCAATTTACTAAAAGGCATGTTTTATTTATTTTTTCAAATTTAAAATGATTAAATTATAATTTTAATATATAATTTAAAAGAATTTCGACCCTGCCGAGCTTCTCTGAAAATGGGGTTTCACTTTTTTCAGCCTGCTGGCATTATTCAAACCCATGATTCATATAACAGCCAACGAAAGCTGATCTACTAAGAAAATTTGCTTAATTTTAACATGTCACCCTTTTATAATATCTTAGTCAACAAATGCACCCCTTAAGATTTTTTTCTTTGGTTACATAATGTTCTAAGAGAATTTTGTCACCTCAGACGGACAATTAGGTGAAGGCGGGATTTTGGGATGTTTTTCTTTGCTATTTTGTTTTACGCTTCTTTCCAATGAGATAGATTACTAAAGGGCAGGATCACTTCCAACCACAGGCTACACCCACACCCATGGAGAGGGTCTTCTTTTTTTGGTCAACAGATGACGCCACACTCCATTCTTGTTGAATACTATGTGGGAGGGCGAAACAAGCCCTTCCACAGACTGCCCACACCTGTGGAGGGGCCAACTGGATTGTGGAGTACAGATCAACGGACCAGGCCCAGACCCCATGATGGGGACCCGAGGCGCGAACCGGGATCCTCCAGAGTGGAAAGCCGAAGCGTTTACACGCGGCCAATCCGACCAACCCTGTAGAAGAGGTCAGATGGTGAAGAATAGAGATCGCTGGGAAAGTGCGGCCCTAGGCTATATTTCATTGATGCAATGTGGCCCTTTCTCCCAAAAGTTTGCCCACCCACTGCTATATGATATAAGCATGGCAATTTCTGATATTTCCAAGAAAGTTTCCACAATCTTCAATGATTCTAATAAATAAGCAAATATCAGTCATTATATCTTCTCTGAGAATTTGCTCTTTTGATCATCTTTATGTTTGATGTATTTCTTATTTTAGTAATAATTAATTGCAGTGAAATTTCTGTACATTTTTCATCTTTTATCTTGTTGTTTGAATATCTTGTAATGCTTTAAGTATGATTGTGCTGGGATAATCTCCATTATTTTCCTACAATGATTTAGTGCTTTGAATTAGAACATAAGTTTTTGACATCAACCTTCAGATGCATACCATTTCAAAGAAGTTAAAAGCTATAAAAATCTGTCTTAGAATTCAAAAAGTGTGGTAACAACTAATATTTTGTTTTACATATTAAAAATGAATTGTTTATTATAATTAAAAAAAATTACTGTATCATATGGAAATAGTCATTTCAGATTGCACCACATTATGGCAGGAAATTGTACATTATAGCTGAAATGAGTATAAAAATAGATTATATATCATAACAAAAATATATTAAGTGACTGTGCATTAAGCAGGTTATATCTGTAAATCAAAATAAACTGTTCAGAAATCTGATTTCTTAATTTAAGCCAAAAAGGCATTACTCTAATCTCCGATTCTTTTTTCGTAAACAGTGATATTATTATTATTATATTAGATATTATTAAAATTATTTTTTTAGCCTCTCTCTGAGGTGGGACATGAATAGTACAGAAACTAGTGTTCTTGGTAGTACAGATGCATTAGTTAAAGAAGCACTTGGTAAATTTATCTATCAACACACAAGACAGGATGCTCTTAGGTATGTTTAGAATATTTTTTACAGCTTGCTTTTATAAATATGCAATATTTATTTAGAAAAAATTCAAAATTATCCTTCAGTGCTATTGATGAAATTGTTTTAAGTTATGTGGTTAGCATTCTGGAAACATTAGCAACAGAATCAGGTGATGATGCCTTTGATGTAGATCAGTTCTCAGAAATGATGAGTGCTTATCTTCCTGCATTTTCAAAGATTAATAGGTAAATATTATATTCATCTGAATTATAAATAAATTGGTGTTGATAATGATAAAAATTTACCAAAATATTATTCACTAGTGCTGCTGTATGTGAATGGATGTTTCAATTAGCATCATGGTTGGCAAAACAACAAGGTTAGAATTTTATGCATTTATTTTATATTGTTTCATCTAAATATTTATATGTTGATTATTTTCAGTAGATGGAAAAACAGTAAATTCATTTCAGAAAACAAATACAAAACCAGAATTTCTGCTAACACTTGAATCAACTTTAAGGACAGAAAATAAGGATTTAAATGAAGAGATTTCATATATTTCTTCTGATAATACTAGTATATGTTCTTGTAGTAGTAATGCCAGTCAATCAGAAGATGAAATGAAACAAACACATCATTTATCTGCAAGTTGTTTAGTTTTATTAGTCTTATTATTTCTTTTATTTAGAAAATATGAAATTGTTAATACTTCTTACTTTATAATTTATATCATTTCAGGATGAAACAATACCAAATTTGAATGATCAGATAAAGTTGTTGACAGAAATGTTTCCTCATATGTGTACATCAGAAATTCAGCACTGCATAACTGCTACTGGTGGAGATTGTCAAAAAGCTGCACAATATCTTTTACAAAGACAAGATAATGGAGAAATGGTTCATAAACCAAAACTAGGCCAGCAGAAATCTAAAACTGGAAAATACATGGATAATTTTTTACAAGATAAAGAACTTAGAGAACAAATTTTAAACAGGTAAAATTTTTTATAAATGAATAAGATTTCTGAAAACTATTTCATTTTTTTTTCTTCTGGTAGATATGCTTATATAGACAAAGATGACGATGCTCGTGAACATAAGCCAGTGGCCCCAAAATCTGTTAGTATCTTTTTGTTTTTTAAATTGTTGAAATTATTTGATATAAAGTTTCCAAACTGTTTATTAATTATTCAGGAACCCAAGAAATTGATACGATATAGAGATAACAAAATAGTCAGTGTTAAGGGTGAAAGATACTCAGAAGTCAAAACAGAAGAATCTGAAGATATGAAAAAGACTTATGTCACACTAAAACCTGCCCGGCAATATCGTTTCCACTAAAGTATTTAATTTTAAATAAGGAAAATATTTATCATTAATGTAGAAATATAAGCATACTCTGCAATTCATTAGAAGTAGAACAGAGGAAAAAAAAAAAGGTGTATTTCTTAAAAAAAGAAAAAATAATTTTTGATATCTGATCCTTGGTTGGATGATAAGTCATTCAATCTATCTTCACTTTTACATGTACAGTTCAATAGTTAATCAAATGTATTGATTTTTGATGTCTTAAAGACCAAGTTTTTCTTACCACAGTACAAACTCTAATCTAAATTCATTTTCTTAATTCTATGGTAAACAATAATTAATGGTAAATGCCAATAGTTTTAAATAATTGTTTACCATTTTCATGTGTAATTATACAAAAACATATGATTTAATACAAATACAATGTGATTTTTGTGAGGCTGTATATGTTTCATGGATTCATCTTTTATTTTATAAAAGCAAAAGATCATCCTTATTTTATTTTATTGTCTATATTTTGGACAATTTTATCTATATTTATTGTAATGTGATTGATATACAATTTTAATTTTTTTACATATTTATAATCTTTACAAAGTATTATCCTTACACATTTTTCTAAAGATATGTGTTTAAATCATGTTTATTGTATTATTTTATGTGATTTAAATAAAGATTCTCTTAAGAATATTCTTTATTGAATATTTTTCTTTTTTATAATACATAAAACTGTTAGCAAAATAAAATATTTTTTTATATAAATGAAAATTATGTTTAATACATTTGAGATTTCTTTTAATCACAATTAACAAGGTATTTTTTAATTTTGTAAAATATCTTTAGAGATCACAATCTGCATAACTTCATTAGTACCTAAAAAATTTGATTAATTATAAAAACTATTACTTAATACATTATTTGAATTAAAGACAATATAAAAAGCAGTACCTTCTAAAATTTGGTGAACTCTAGTATCACGCATATACTGTTGCACTGCATAATCTTTTAAATACCCATAACCTCCATGCATCTGGAGTGCTTGGTTTATAATCTAGAAAAGGAAGGGAGAAGAAATTTATATTTAATGAAATTTCATTAATTTACATTTTGATTATGATATAATACATTAAAACAAGTGTCTGTGCCAAATAGTTTTGCCATGGAGCATAATGATACTGTTTCTGGAAGATTATTTTGCAGAGCATGAGCCGCTTTACGAATTAATAGACGAGATGCCACAAGTCCTGTAGCCATTTGAGAAAGTTTAAATTGGTGATGCTGTAAAGTATAATAATTGAATATATACATACTACTATGCAATATTTTAATGTAATAATAAAACATCTTACTTGAAATTCAGCTAGTGGTTTACCAAACTGTTTTCTAACTTTAAGATGATTTAAAGCTAATTCTAAACTAGCTTGGGCAGCTCCCAAAGAACAAGATGCTGAAACAATATGAAATTATAATTTTTATTTAATTAGAATTAATCCATTTGTTTATTTACCAATATTGACCCTTCCTCCATTTAATCCTCTCATAGCAATTGAGAATCCTTGTCCTTCATTTCCTATTCTGTTTTCTATCGGAATTACACAATCTTCCAAAATCACAGCACGTGTTGGTTGAGAATTCCATCCTACCTGACAAATTAGCTTTGTATATTCTATTTTCTAAAATTCTGTGAATAATAATTTTTTTATATAATAATTCAATGTTTATACCTTTTTTTCTTTTTTGCCAAAACTAAGACCAGGTGTTCCTTTCTCAACTAATACACAGGATATGCCTTTAGGACCAGGACCACCTGTTCTCACCATTATTAAATATACATCACTTTCTCCTCCTCCACTAATAAATGCTTTGCTCCCATTCAAAATGTAAGAATTTTTATCTTTTTTTGCTGTAGTAGAAAGGGATGCTGCATCACTACCACTGCCTATTGAAGGAAAAAAATTATTAAAAAAAACTGCTATTTATTTTTCTTTATCAAATTAACAGTTAGAAATAAATCAAATACCAGGTTCAGTTAAGCAGTAGGAAGCAAATTTTTCCATTGATACTAAAGGAGGAATCCATCTTTTCTTTTGCTCTTCAGAACCAAATTCATCAATCATCCAAACACACATACTAAAAATAATTATAAAATTTTTATTTTCACTATTTTTGGAAAATAAAAATAATAAAATTTATAAAAATGTACTTATGTATAGTGATGTAAGCAGTAGTGCTAACACATCCAGTTGCTAAAGCTTCAAAAATAATAGAAGCATCAATTCTACTCAATCCTGAACCACCATATTTATCAGAAGTATAAACACCTCCAAAACCTAATTCTGCAGCTTTGCGAAGCATCTCTGTAGGAAATATTTCCTATGTAAAATAAAAATTTTAAACATTTTATTTATTCAGAATTCATCCAGAAATTTAATTAATTTTTCAAATCCAATGAAGTCTTTTCTGTTTAAATTTTCAAACATGATTTATTATTCATTTTTCAATAGCATTTCAATTATTTTATCAGAAATCTATTTTTTGTATAAATGCTTAAAATAAGTTGGATACAAAGACAAAAGTTTTCTGAGAAAGAAAGAAAAGCATATATAGTTACTTTAAAAAAATAAACATTCAAAATTATTTTTCTTATAATTAAAAAATCAGAATTTTAATTGTAGTTAACAATTTTTATTATATGTTACTTAAGATAGAATCTAAGGTCAATATATTGAATATGTTATTAAAACAATAATTTTCTTTTTGAGAAGCAATTCAGAATATTTATCAGAAGTAGAATATCAGATATTTATCAGAATATTTATCAGAAGTTCATTTTTCAAAAAAAAAATTATAAAAAGTGAAAAATTCAAATTAATTTATGAATATTTTAATCAAATTTATAATAGAAGAAAGTATTTATCTGACTATAATTTAGTATTTTATGATTGTATTATTTATTATTATTAACCATGTTGTCTTGTATAATAATCAAATGCTAATCTAAAAATAACTAATGGTATTAATTGTTATGCATCAGATTTTTTGGTACATTTCATTATTTAATTTATTAATCTTTAACTAATTTGTTGTCTGATTATAGTTACATAGATTATAGGAAAATACTGCAATCATGCTGAAAACCAATGCTCTGTTTTCAACAAATTTTCTCCCTAACATTATCATTGCCCCAATAGTTAACTAGACAAAAATATTGGAAAGTCGAGTGGGGCACATTCCAGATTTTTTTTAAAGGGGGTGTTTTAGCATACAAAATCTAAATTTAATTAATTAATTATGTTGCTTGTTTATGTAATTTAATATTTTTGTGGTAAAATTTTTAAAAAATCTTATACTTATGCACTTACCAGGGGCCGCACAAATCGTCATGGCAGGCCATAGTTTGCCCATCACTGCTTTAGGTGAAGATTGCTGGATTATAGCTCTCCAAAAATGAAATTTTTAATTGATTTAATATAATTTATTAAATTTTCTTTTTTATATATTTATTTCAAATATGTATTGTTTTTACAAAAAACTATATGAACTATTTTGAACTTAAAAGTTTTGGTTTGAAAAATTTAAGTATATATTATATGATTAAAAAAATTTTTAAAAGCTAAAAAGTTTATATATGTTACTGATCTATTCTATCATTTAATTACAGTATGTATCCCAGTCCATAAATAATTTTTCTTGTAAAATTGACTCTCATGACAATTTTTATTCTTTTCCTTCATTGATTTATGAATACAAATCAATATTAGCAATAAAAAAGTCTATAATTAATGTAATATAATAGGAATAATATATATTATAAAATAAAATTTAAAAAATGATATATTTTTTATTCACTGTTCTGTTTCACTTATTCCTATTATTTACATGTTAAGATGACCTCATTTAACACTGTTTCATTTAGCACTTGGTTTGTTTGGAACATATCCCCTGCATTAAATGGGGTCTTACTGTATTTTTTTTTTTTCTTCCAATAGTCTGACTTCTTTATCATTACATATACTTGTAAACATATTCTTATTTCTAGTAATAGGTATTCTAATTTTGAAATATTCTTTTTTAAATATTTTATTTCATTCTCTTCAGAACTTTATGCAGGAGGGAACTTGCACAGATGTTTGTAACACTCTTTTGATTTGAATTAACATAAAATTTACAATATTTTTATCTTGCTGAATAATAATTAAAATATTTTTAGTTGAGTATCCATGAAATATATTACTAATAAATACTAATCCTTCTTGCAAATTTACATAATGCAAACATAATTTATAAGCACATATTGCTAAAGATCTATTATGTAGACCAGCAGTTTCCAATCTGTGATATGCCTATCCCTAGGAGTATGTAGCGGAGGGATTGGGATACGTGAATATAATATTGGTTATGGTGGAAAACACCAAAAAAGGAGTTAAAATTAAAAAAAAAATCAAGTATAGAGTTTTAATTTATAAAGAGGAACCTCTGATGTAGCTAATATCTTTATTATTTGCTAAAGGTAAAATTTCTGTACAGCAATATCTTAATATCATTAGCAGTAATAATTGTGGTATTTCCCTCCAATGGGACCAAAATGATTATACAACAACTCACTTCCTTGATGCATGGATTATTAAAGAAGCAGATTTTTATACCATGAAAGTGTACCATAAATTAACTGTTATCCTTACAAACAATACAAATCTTTAACAATATGTACTTATAAATTGTTTGCATTATGTAATTTACAAGAATTAGTATATATCGCTAACACATTTAGTAAACATGGATATTCAACTAAAAATATCTTAAAACTTATTTTTAGCTTGTTGAATAAATACTTAATTCAAACCAATAGAGGGTAAAGGGATAAAATATTACAAACATCTGTGCAAGTCTTCCCCAGCATAAAATTCTGAAAATAACTAAATAAAATATTGAAAAAAAGAGTTCAAAATTAGAATTCCCATTTCTAGAAATAAGAATGTATTTGCAAGTATATGTAATGATAAAGAAGCCAGATCATTAGAAGAAAGAAAAGGAATATATAAAATCTCATTTATTGATAATAATTCAAATAACCCTAACTAGCCAAACTTCCCCTAGCGATGTTGATTTATGATTGATAATGATACTAGTATCAGTTCATCATACATAAATATAACCAACAGGCAGTTGAGAGATAGAGTAGATCATCATAAAAGAAACATCCACTTTGTAAAAACTTTAACAGCACTCAATAAAGCTGCATGTTAGAAACATCAATATATTATGGAAGATACTAAAATCATAGATTATACAATAGAAAAGAGTTTATGAAAGAAAAATGGAGCATATTTGAGCAAAACTTAATTGACGAAGTTGTAAATATAAAAAATACTAACTCATTGCTTATAGCATGGGAGACATTAATTAAAACTATAAAAGACATCTATTAGGATAACATAAATATATAATTTCATTTAATTATGAGATAAATATGCAATAATTTATTTACTGTACTTGTAAGGAATATATTATTTGGTAACATTTCAGTAACATCATATATAATAAAGGAATAAGCATGTGGAGTCCATGTTTTTGCGCATGTGTGAACTCCGGGAATCAGAAGTGCCACTATTACTATTTTCTCTCGCTTCGAATCTTTAATTGCGTCTTTTAGAAAATTAAATCCCAATCTCATTATAAATTTTGCTTTAAATTATCATAGTTTACTTCCTATTTATGTTTGTATACTTCTTTTTGTTATTTGACTTCAATTTCTAGCTTTTTCGCTCGAAAAATGCTGACTGTACCCCAGATCGAGAGTTCAGTTTGCATTCGGTGCATCGACGCTACATAAACATTGCATTTAAATAATATTTAATTTAGTTCAGAATTTAAATAATATTTTATTCATTTCAGAAATTATAAATTTTTATCTAAATAACTGAATCAGTAAATTGATAGTTTATTACTTGCCAATTTCATGTAAAGAAAATTTCAAAATAATTGAACAATATTGAAGAACATCTTTTAAATTTAAAAGTATATTATGAAGATACTTAATGTCTGAAAAGCACTTTTAAAATAAAGCCATTTAAATAGTATAAGCTTGATTTATTTATTAATATTTAAGCCATAAAAAATGTAGAATAAAATAATAATAAAATTATATTACATTAAAACAATCTGTTTGTTTAAGATGGATATATTAATTCTCACTTATTTGTTATATTGTTTTACTTTCTGGTGTTAAGTGAAAGTGGTTTTAATAAAGTTTACTCTGATGAGTTGCATAGAATAAATTTTCTAATAGTTAAAAACTTTTTAAAAAAATTAATTACTTCTGAAATATATATGGGCAGAACAATTAGGTAAGAATTTAACTGTCTGATCATTACAAAAGTACAAATCTAAAATATTTGATATAATTAAAGATTATTAAAATTTAATATAAAAAAATGTTTTTCTTCCTCAATATCATAATGATATTTTTGATGATGTATTTATCATGTTTCAGTTCATTTAAATTTGTAAGTTTGAAATTTTATATATAATAATTAATAAATAGTCAAATAAAAATGCTGAGATCAAATTGAACTCTAAAATATTATTTTTTAATTTAAATTTTATTTTGAATGTATAAAATTTAATTTAAATCAGTATATTATTACAA
>AYEL01089126.1:0-13085 GCA_000484575.1 Olivierus martensii | reverse complement strand
CCTCTTACAACAACAGTTAAAAGCATAAAAATAAATCTATAGTAAGATAATAATTTAATCTAGAGTCTAGTTAAAGCACAGGAAGTTCTTGATTCATGAGTTCCTGCTCAACAAGTTCTTGGATTTGTGAGTTTTTTTCTAATATGAAGTATCAAAAAAATTTAACTTATGATTCATAATTGCAATAAATAAATGTCAAACATTCATAAAATTGAATTTTAATCTACATATATAGCTATACAATTCTGTATGACTAAGTTTATAGCAAAACCTCTGAGTCTGCGACAAAATCAGAAAAATCAAAATGGCAATCAAAATTTCAAAAAATATTTTGAAATTTTTATTAGTACTTTTAAAAGATTTTTAATAAAGTTTATTTTTAATTATTTTATAAATATCAGGTTGAAAATTAATCAAATATGTGTGAAAAAATTAAATTATTAGTTGGTAGACTTATTGTACTGTACAGTATATAGATTTTTAAATTTGGAAATACATTACATTATATAACATTCGTTATTATCCACAGTTTTCAAGCATACATAGAGGGGCTTGGAACATATTTTCATTGACAAAATTTTTTTTTTTTTTTTTTTTTTTTTTTTTAAATAGCGTCAAATATCTTCTTCCAAACATGTTCTAATCAATCTTTCATCAGTTCTGTTGTTGTCCATGCATTCTTTTGTGCTTGAACCTTAGGAAAATTTTCCTTGGGTTCAATTTTTTGTTTAAAATAATGAAAGGTAGCAATTTGTTTCCATCAGCAGTTATAAACAGCATTATAGTAATTTGTAATTTTATTTTATTGAATATAATTAAAGTATGGCCAGATACAATGCGATTCTACAAGCTACTATCAAACAGCAGCTTGATTAAATCAGAAAAATACGAATAGGGAACCACCGAATAAACTGTTATCAATGTTCGTAATACTATGTCATGCGTAGAGCATAAAGCAAAAACCCGAACGTTGGGGAGTGAAAGATGGGAGAAATAAGATGTTAAAATATTCACTTTTAATTTAAGCTGCACCTAAATTTTACATCTTAAAAATTTGAATAAAAAGTGTGGCTTAAATTCGAAGTAATAAGATAATTTAATATACTATTAATTATGAAATCAATACAACAAAATCTCTGAAATCTAGCATCTTGAGAACTGCCAATTTTAAAATATGCTTAAAGAAGAAAATCAGGTTTATCAATGTTCGTAATACTATGTCATGCGTAGAGCATAAAGCAAAAACCCGAACGTTGGGGAGTGAAAGATGGGAGAAATAAGATGTTAAAATATTCACTTTTAATTTAAGCTGCACCTAAATTTTACATCTTAAAAATTTGAATAAAAAGTGTGGCTTAAATTCGAAGTAATAAGATAATTTAATATACTATTAATTATGAAATCAATACAACAAAATCTCTGAAATCTAGCATCCTCAGGGATTGAGAACTGCCAATTTTAAAATATGCTTAAAGAAGAAAATCAGGCGCCATCTGCAAAAATGTAAATATAAAAATGTGATCAGATAAATGGAAAAAATTTCTAGTCTGATCTATCAATATTATATTTTATTATTAAATACTTATTACTTTTATAAATATACTTCAATTCTTAAAACATGCTACAAAAATAATATACTTCATAAAAACATATACTTTTATAAGCAGTTGTAGTTCCTGAAGTGCTCCTTAACAGAAAGAAGACAATGAAATTTTCTAGTAGAATGATTATTATATAATCAAAATTTCATGATTAAAAATATTTTAATTAAGAATTACATTATCATTTTCATAGTAACAATATAAACTAAAATTTGATGTAAATATAATCAAACTGTCCACAACAGGAACTGAGATGTTTTCAATGAGGGAAGAAAATTTAGTTTAGATTATTATTATACATCATAAACTAAATTTAAAAATAAAACAACATAATAAACAAAATTTTCTCATGTTTGCAGCAAAGGTTAATATTAAACTGTTCTAGAAATAAATGAATCAAAATTTTATGAATTATTTAATTAAATATTTTAAATTTATTATGTGAATTTTTTAACTTATAAATGCAATATTTTAAATATTTAATTTAATATATTTAAAAGTATCCAATTAAATATTCAATTATTGAACTAAATGCAAAAATTCTTTAGGAAAATTTCTTGATTTAGGATTATAAGTTCTTTACCTTGTGAATCAAGTATTTAATATAAAAATTCACCTCTTAGGCTGAACTCACACATACCACACAGTTGCAATTATTTTGTGGTTACTGTGTGGTTGTATTGTGGTTGAAATCAACCACTCACTAACCACTTATTTGGTAATGGACTATGCATATATATGTGCAGTCTGTTACCGACGGCTGATTGATAGGAAATGCTGTCACCAGCTAGTGGTTGGTATGTTGCACCGTGTGAGTTGCGCTCGACCACTGATGACCACAAGTTGTGACAGTGGTTGAAACCAACTTCAGTTAGTGATCTGTTTCAGTTAGATTATGCATTTCTATATTAATATAATTATAATTCACGACTGCCCACAAGCAACCACTGTTTTGTGGTCATAGTGTGGTTCAGTTGTGGTACATGGGAGTTCAGCAATATTCGCAACATAAAATAATTTGGATAAGCTTTTATTGAAAATATGATATTAAATATTTATGGAATTTCATTAAACATATGATTGTTCTTACTGTGTTTTTGTTGTTTTTTGTAATTAAATAAAAGTGATGAAAATATTGTGTTGAAATAATTCATTTACACATTCTTCTCATATTTGATTTGTATTCTGGGGTTTTTAAAATATTATCTAGCCGACTAAAATTATCTGAGTATTCAGATATAAAAACCATATTCTCAAACAGTTTTTACACAATATTATTATCAATAAAGTCAGAATACAAGCCTTGAAGAAGATTAAAGTTTTTTGATGAACTTAAGGAACTTTTAACCTACTCTTTATTGTGACATTTTTTTTTTTTTTTAACTACCCTTCCCCTGGGGGTTAACAAGCCTTGAAGAAGATTAAAGTTTTTTGATGAACTTAAGGAACTTTTAACCTACTCTTGTATTGTGACTTTTTTTTTTTTTAACTACCCTTCCCCTGGGGGTTGTGTGTGAACTTATCCTCTGACAACAGAACGCGAAGACCAAAATCGAAAGACAGGCGGTCCAGATCCGTATGAGGTCCCCACTGCAGGCTCCCAGTGACGGATGTGAGCACTGCTGAAGCAGTCCCGATTCCGTGTAAGAGCCCACAAGCAGGCCCCCAGTGACAGACCTCGAAAACCACCAATATGGGGTTAACCCCTTTAGCAGCCTTTTACTCCATGCAGGGTCAGACGGTGGGTATATTCTGGCCCCTACCCACAGGGGATATTGTGATTTTAATAGTAATGTTATGCAAATATCCACAATACTAGGGCTGTTAAAGCCTCCTTTCCTACAACTACTACAATTATGCAGTGTCTGTTTGAGAATATAGTCTTTATATTTTTTATATTTGAAAGTTCATATAACATAATATATTGTGATATTACTAATATAAAAAATATTTTTATGTATCCAGATACTAAGTGCTCATTATTTAAAATTAATATATGTATCTATTGAGTTAATGAAAAAAAACAGTATATAAATTACAAATTTATATACAGTTTCAGATTTCAATCTGCCATCATAAAATTAGCATGAATTGATAAAATATTACAAGTAGTGAAAAAAATGCAATTTTAGAAAATATAATAATTCACTGTTTTAATTACATATTAACGGAAATTTTTATCTCCCAATAAACAGTTTCTTTTTTTAACAAATTTAAAAACCCATATATCTTACAAGGAGAGGGCGCGAGGGCTGGAAAACAGAATGAAATAAATTACAAGGAGAGGACTCGAGGGCCGGAAAACGGAATGAAACGAAATTTATTTCTGTAAGAGTTCTTGACTAGTACTAAAACACAGTAAAAGGCTAGAGGCCAATGGCTAGCCATTATGGAGAAAAATGCCCTCGAAGAAAGACGCGACGAAAGTATACCAGTTCATTATACTAATTAATGACGAATTTGCGTGGCAGCGTGGTTAAGCAGCAAACTCCCATGCGGTCGGCCCGAGTTCTATTCCCGCTAGTTACATTTTTTTTTTTTTTTTTATTAACAGCAAAAAATAAAAAAAAATGATGTAAAATTATAAACTAATTTAATATGATCTACAGTAGGGTTCTCACAGTCAACCTTCTTTTACTCGTACTCTAATGTAAAAAGCGGGTTCTTATTTCTTGCTAACATTTCAATTTTACTTGTTAATTATAATTATCACATAGGGGTGTGATAAAATTAACTGTTTTATGGTCTGGTTATTTCCTTTAAATTTTATTTTCGTGCATGCATCAGTGATGAAATATATTTAATTAATGCTGTTTTTAACCTTTTCAATTTATATTTCTGCTAATACGAATAAACAAAAAAAAACTGTAACTAGCGGAAATAGAACTCGGGCCAACCGCATGGGAGTGTGCCGTTTAACCATGCTGCCACGCCAACTCGTCGTTAATTAGTATAACGAACTGGTATACTTTCTTTACATCTTTCTTCGAGATCGTTTTTATCCATAATGGCTAGCCATTGGCCTCTAGCCTTTTAACTGTCTTTTAGTACTAGTCAAGAACTCTTACAGAAATAAATTTCGTTTCATTCCGTTTTCCAGCCTTCGCACCCTCTCCTTGTTAGAAATTACTGCACATTATTTAGATAGCCCTATCTAGTTCTTATAGAAAGTTTACGTTGATTGTGTTAGTCTATTGTTTTATTATTGCAGATTAACTAAATTTATTCTGATAATCTATGTCTTTTCTCTTGCTTGAGGCAAATTTCAATATAGATATTTAGATAATATGAAAATTAATTCAGTTTTTGGGACATGTTCTATATATGTTAACTCTTGATCAGCATTATTTTTATCAGTTTCACTGCGTTTTGGATTCGATGCAATTTAAGCTTAAATGATGTATCGTTTATATAAAGATCAAAAATTCCAACGAAATCTTAAGTTTTCCATAAGATTAAAGCAAAATATAAAATATTAAAATCCAAAATTATTAATTCTTACCTATCTTTATGATAAACAAATTGTCTTTCAGAACGTACAGATGCCATTGAAAACAATTTATTTTCCTTGAGCTGCAAAATTTTCGATTTTATAATCAAATTATGAACTTTCTGAAAGAATAATCTTGTTAGAAAATAATAGTTAAATAATTTCTTTTAATTCCAAAGAATCATAAATTATGCTATTAAAGCTTAATATCTTTATCAAATTTATAGTTATGCCGGGGAAAAAAATATCACTCACGTGCCTGAATATGTAATACATGGAAGTTGCCATATTGGAATCGTAAAGGGTGATCCGTGAAGAAAGTAAAAAAATTAATTTATAAACAAATTCTAAGATAATTTAGTAGATAAGAAAAATTATATGTTACTAAAATAAATTAATAAATGCAAAAATTTATTAATTTTTTTGTATTTACGAATTCTTAACCGATAAACCAATTCCATGTCGTCCATTACATATCGGGTGATTCGGTTTCATTAGGAGAGAAGGATTATAAGTTGGGATTTTGTAAAGAGTTTGCTTTTTTTAAAAAGGAAAAAAATAAATTGGCTATAAATTATTGAAGAAATTTGTGTGTTTATAATTGGTAAGTCTATTCAAATACTTAATAATTCTATAAACTTCTAAGAAGTGCGATTTATCTTTCGATAAATGGTATCAAGTTCACTCTACTCACTGCTTACTATTCATAAACGAAGATTCAGTTTGCATCTTTTTTCAGAAATATGAATCATTTCATTACTAAAAAACATTTAGGCGTTGCATTATAGTTATCTATATTAATATTATACCAGTTAATTAATAAACAAAACAGTATGCTATTAGTTTATACTTTCTTAAAGGAATTTAAGAATTAAGTTCTAAATAAACATATTTGACCCTGCTTGATTGTAAATTAAATAAAATTCGGTTATATTTTACACCTTTAAAGTTCTTAAGATATCTAATAGTTATTTTTGTAGATCAAAAAATCCAATTTATAGAGATGATAATATAATTTTATAACACACACATGTTAAGAAACAATAAATTGATATTATCCAAAATATGATGATCTGTGCCAAATTTAGTTAATGGAGATGTTTTGATTACATCTATCTATCTCTTAATGGGTGTTTAATTTCAGATATTCAAATTAAAATTAAAATAAAACAAAGTCCAAACTAGGTTATTGGATCTTAAAAGAAAATTATTGATGCAGGCATGCTTTTGGACTTTCACTGTAGAGCTGCAGAAGGGCAATCCAGTTGAACTGTAATCTGTATAATTCAAAGTGAGTTTGAATTGTAATCTATGTCATTTTGGGCAAGACTGTAAAACATCGCTGTTCCTATAACAATAGAATAATAAGATTTCATGTTGAATGTTTATGTATTACTATTGACAATATTTTACTGATTTTGTTTGGTGATTGACAAAATGTTCATGAACAAAGTAGGATAGAAAAACTGAAGCAAGGACTGTCAGGCAGTCCTTGCTTCAGTTCAGGCAGTTATGATTCTATGAAATCAAATTATTTAATTATGATTTTTCACACAAACTGCTTAAACTTATATACTTAATTATAAAGGTAACAGCACTTTCTTGCAGTTAAAGAGAATCTTTTATTAATAGAAAAATTTGTTAACGTTTTCGGTTTTCACAACCATCATCAGGCACAATTCTAATTACACGAGTATAATTAGAATATGATGGTTGATTTTATTAATAGAATTTTTCTATTAATAAAAGATTCTCTTTAATTGCAATAAAATGCTGTTATCTTTATAATTAAATTATTTTATACCTAATTAAATTGGATACAAATCATTTGGCTAATTTATTGAGTGCCATCAATTTAATATTTCTCAATATTTCAAATTTATAAAAGTATTATAAAATTATACCATTATTTCATATATAAAATTGTACTTTAATATGAATTTTTAAAATATCAAATGATTTCTTAAATTTAAAAATATGGATTTATGAATTTAATTAGGACAAGCTTTTTATGTAACCCAGTTTTTGCATAAGTTGAAAATATAATATTTTAACAAAAATTCTGAAGCAAAACCAACCAAAGATGATACTGTGATTGCACATATGTCACATTATGATATCATATTGTTTCCTAACTGGAAGAGATAGTGCCAGATGAATAATATCATACTAGTAATATGATACTTAAGATCAACAAACAATACACAAAATATAAATAAATCAAGTAAAATGAACTTTTAAATACTATAAACCATTTTGTTCAAATTTGTAATTTATTAATCACATTCCCTTTCTCAACTTTTCTTTATAAATTTCTTTGTTCATTATGTTCTGTGCAATCTTTCCTTCCTTGAATTCCTCTATAATTTTTTGCTAACCTTACTTATTCCCATATACAAAATATAAATAAATCAAGTAAAATGAACTTTTAAATACTATAAACCATTTTGTTCAAACTTGTAATTTATTAATCACATTCCCTTTCTCACTTTTCTTTATAAATTTCTTTGTTCATTATGTTCTGTGCAATCTTTTCTTCCTTGAATTCCTCTATAATTTTTTGCTAACCTTACTTATTCCCATTTTATATCTATATCACAAGCACTAGCCTTCTGTGATATCATTTTTTTGAGTAGAGTAATAACCTGCTTAACATGAAGGATGCATTCCAGATTTTCATAACATTATATGGAGTATTCTGATCTTCAATCCATGTGTTTAAAATTTGTTCAATTTTGATCATTTTTGTGTTACTAATATGAGTTATTTTTGCAACAGTTAAATATGTTGAAGATTGTGCACCTGTTTTAATTTTTTCATCAATTTTTTACAGAAAAAATATTTAAAATTTGAATAATGTTATAGTGAAATAACATTAAACAAGGTAACGTTAAGCAGGGTATTACTGTATTTGTTGACATATTCTTGTGCTTTTTTATGCATGAGTAGAGGCTCTTTGGTGTATAACCTGTGCTATTTTTCTTCAAGATCAAGGTTTTATTCAACATTGAATACTATATATACCCAATTTAAGCTTCTTTTTTTAATCCTTGTCATTATGTATTATATTAAAAAGGGTGATTCTCCTATTAAATGCCAATTTTCTCTTGGTTTTTTTATCTATTGTAAACAAGTTTAAGTGGATATTAAACTGTTTCTTTCCAGTTAGAATAAAATAAATAAATACAGCATTGTTTAGCAGTTAAAAAACTTTCAGTAATTGTAATTACAATTATTAAAAGTTTTTCTACTTCTAAACAGTGCTGTATTTTATTCTATCTATTGTTTCTCTATTATTCACAAATGGTTTGCTTAAACTCACACTATTATATTGTCTGACCTCAGTATTCTGATCACCCTTATCATTCTGTTTGTCTCTTCCTCTGTATGTTTTTCTGTTTCATGACAATATTTTTCATATATGCATGGGCTCATGCTTGTTGTATCATACATTCCAATTTTTTTTTATAATTGCTTGTGTGTTGCAGTGTTTGTCCTCTTTAACAGTCCTCTAAAAGTAGCCATTTTATATATCCAAGTTCATTCAAGCTTTTGTGTATGAAACATTGATATATAGATTTCTTTTCTAGAAACATTAATATGGTATTCTCTGTTTCTTATTTCTCTTTTTACATTCAAACACAATATTTCTTGTGTACTAATCCTTTCTAAATGTAATTTTAAACCAGTACTTCATCTGTTAATTTTTCTTCCAGATTTACACTATTTAGATTTTCTTCCTTAATGATATTGCAAAAAAAGGAAAAGCTAAGTAATGCAAATACACAAAAAAACAACATTGTTGTAGAGGCTAGTGACTTCAAGTAGAGTTCATTAAAACTAAAACACCAACTAGTTGGTGCTTTAGTTTTAATGAACTTTGCTAATAGAATTATAAGCAGTTTCCAGAAAAATTTGTATTATTGACTGAAGTAGAAACATAAAATGGGTACAGGTGAGATAATTGAAAACGAAATTCAAGATATGGGTTGTAGAGAACTTGTAATTTACAAATACAATGTTTATGCTGTATATCATGAAAAAGTTTTGGAAAATATTTTACACAATTTTGAATTTATAGAACTATAAAATGTTGTTATAATGACTTTATTATTATATAATAATACTACACAGAATGAATAATTAATCATATAGACACATGCAAAAGTATCAAATTCTATTGTGCATTTGTAAAGTCTTTGGTATAAGTATAAACAGAAGACAACAGAATATTTAGAAATACGTGTAATACTGAATATGATGATGTGATCGTATTTAAAATTAATTCTGTTCTACCAAAGCACTATTGCTATTTTTGAAAGTTTATAGTAGCAATAATCATTTCTAAAGCAGCAATGCTTTAAAAAATTTCTTTTGTACTGTATTTCACATTCATTGAGGTTGTTCATAACATAATACAGCATGTTCTTTTGAATTAAATTTTTACAGATCATTTTTACACAGACCTGTTGCAGATTATTTCACTATTTAATCTTCTAAAATGGAAAAACATAAATTTAAGAAAAATACTTATTCAGAAATATCAGATTAAGCAAATTCTGGGATAGTTAGGGTCTTTGAAAATGTCATCAATCTGAATGTAACATAAATTCTTGAAAAATTTTTTAATATTTAAAAATGGGCCTTTTCAATTTTTCATATATAAAATATAACATTAAAATATTGTATGCATAATGAATAAGAGCCATTTTATTGTGTTTGAAAAAGAAGATATTGTAAGATTAATTAGAGAGTTCTATATTAAAAGAAAATTTTGCTCATAAATTTAACTTGATATAAATGTTTATATTGTATTGTCGAGACTTCTATAACTATCCAATATTTTGTTCGTCTTTAAAATATCTGAAATTTGGAATTCTTTTCAATAGCATATCTATACAAGTATCTCTTAATTTATGAATTTTTTTATTTTCCAAAAAAGCATAAATCTATATCACTTTTTTCATTTTGCAATCATTTTCACTTTTAGGAAGAAAATATTTCATCATTGATTAATCTACCATAATTTATTTAAATCAATGATTTTCTTGCTCATTTTCTTTACTGATTGTATCAGATATATCAAATTTCTTGTGTGTACACCATTGATTTCAAAATAAAATTCACATTTGCTTTCACTAGAAGATTGGAATTGAAGTCAGCCTTTTGCATATACAGTGGTGCCTTGATTAATGACAGTAATCTGTTTTAGGATTATTTTCATTAACCAAAACCATCATTATCCAAGGTGTCATTCCCGATAAGTTTTAAATTGAAAATCGATTAATTTTTAAAAGTTGAAATATAAAAGCACTTATTTGCAAGGTGAAAATAGTTTTATTTGCATATAACGTTTTCGGACGTATTCCGTCCCATGTAACGGTTATATGCAAATAAAACTATTTTCACCTTACAAATAGTGCTTTTATATTTCAACTTTTATATAGTAGCAAGTGGTAAACTGATGTGTTTATCGATTAATTTGTTCCAGCTCATCCCCACAACCATAGGGCATAATAAAAATGCAGATTAAACTTATTTCAAAAGTTCTAAAAATATGGTAAATATCATTTATTTGCTACAGAAAAATTAACATTAATAAAACAAATTGTTCGTTAAAAACAGTTTTTAATTATCAATTTTCACCAGGACAGTTGGCCTCACTTCGGAGTTTTTTGACAAATGGACCTGTAAAAAATATGACAAATTGCTTATGCTTGTTTTTTAAAATGTTTCTGAAAAACTGCATAGACTTTTCATTAAATAGATCTGCAGTTCTGATAACCCTCAGATTTGTTTGGATTCCATTTCTTAGCAACATTTTGAACTTCCACTTTGCCAAAACATTTTTGATTTCAGCAGTCGTAATTTATTCTTTCCATCCTCATCTTCAGATGAAATTTCCATTTCCTTTTCTTCACATTGCTGCTTGAAAAGTTCTTTTAGCTCTCAGTCATGCACTTTCAATAATTCTTCCTCATCATCTTCCTCTATTTCAAAGTTAAGATCGAGCAGTTATCTAACCAAAACCTGTGCTGTTAACCAAGAGACTTTTTTCTTATACCCACTTGTCATTAACCAAGTACGTCATTATCTGAACCTGTTGTTAATCAAGGTATCACTGTACTGATAATATGAGTACATGCAATTTCAGTTCCAGTAAATGCAGTAAATACATTGCAGATATTATCTGAAATGTATTTATTGCATTTTTCAATGATTTTGCATATATATAAACCTGCTGACCATGTTGCCTGGGAATTTCTTACAGATCATTTGTAGAAAGAAGTTACTATCAGAATATCTCACAAATCAGAAACTTACAAATGATATTCTACTTGTAAGCAAAGCTGGAAAAAATCAAAATTTTTGAGTGTGATGATGGTTTCATAGTGATGCCATTCATTGGAACTTTTGTGATTGCACACACTGATGCTTTATGATATGCATTGTACATAATATAGATATCAAGCACTGGTGATTTTCTGAGACATTATTCATTTCTACATCATATGTTGAAAATATTGTGACATCACATACTGATGATCTGGGACATTATTGTTATGTTTTATGTCAGAACATGATAATACTTATTGCTATAGCACAATGACAACAGTATCCAATGTTTTGTGACGTCATCCACTGTTTTTTCATATTTCAGAGCTATTGTATACTGATGATCTGGGACATTATTGTTATGTTTTATGTCAGAACATGATAATACTTATTACTATAGCACAATGACAACAGTATCCAATGTTTTGTGATGTCATCCACTGTTTTTTCATATTTCGGAGCTATTTTGGCATCATTGCTAGGCTACAGTGATGTCAAACCACTGATATTTTGCAATATTGCTGGCAGGTATGTCACAGTTATATCAGAAATTGATGACATTACTACATCATGATAGCATTGCACATTCTGACTTTTTGTAATATCATTCATTACTACTTAATATGTTGGAACTGTAATGACATTATTGCTAGGGCGTACTGATATCATATATGGATGATATTTGTTATCATTTATTGTTACATTGTGGTGTAATGCATGCTTGTGAGACCATGACACATTCTATTTCATACTTTGCAACATTAACAATAGACAAAATAACAAGCTGAAGAATTTAAACATGTATTTTAAATCCATTTTTTTTATTATTAGTTATAATGGCATTAAATCTGCTACTGAATGTTATAGAGAATGTAGAGAAAGAAAACATTTATTGAATTAAATATAGGCAATACTTCTGCAAGTAGATTACCATTTGTATTATATTGATGACAGTTTCAACATAATTACATAATTTTTTACATAAATAGACCATTATTTAATCATGGACAATTATATGTAATATTATCAAGATATCAATCAAAGGAAAATATTAAAATTCAGTGTCTAGAAAAAATGATTTTGAATTCATAAGAAGCAGTATAGATGAATCTTATAGTACAGGTATCCCTCGCTATACACGATCTCACTTTACACATTTTTGAAATTATGAATTCATAAGAAGCAGTATAGATGAATCTTATAGTACAGGTATCCCTCGCTATACACAATCTCACTTTACACATTTTTAAAATAACACAATTTTAAAAAGTAAATTATCTTTTTAAATTAAAAAAAAATTGTTTAAAAATTCTCATATGGATAAATTGTTTGAGTATCACTCATCAGAGCACAACTAATGAAGAGCTTCTGGAAATAGAAAACAACATGAATGATGAAAGTCGAAAGCCCTTGCTAAGCCCATCAAACAACTTTCAACAAAACAAATGACTGAATTTTTTAAATATAGCCAGTGCTGTCAGAATAATTGAAGAAAATGATCCTAATGAAACTAGAAGCGCCAAAGTTGCGAGAGAAATTCCGAATTCTTTGGCTTGCTACAAAGACCTTTATACAGAGAGAGGAAGAGAATGCTGCCTGTCAGCTGAATCTCAATTGTTTCATTAAAAAAATTGAAGATCATCAGCATATCATCCCAG
>AYEL01089122.1:0-51288 GCA_000484575.1 Olivierus martensii | reverse complement strand
TATAATAAATAACCACATTTCCATGTTTTATATCGAAATTTGATTACTGATTATCATATTTTTAAATATAAAAGATATGTACGTAAATATAGAGGAAATAATACTATTCAAACGTATAAGTGCTTTACCAAGATATTATAGTTAAAATCCAAGCACTGACAGCAGTAGATTAATAAAAAAAGTTTTTATTGATTAATCTACTACTGAGAGTGCTTAGATTTTAATTATAATAGAGAAAATAATTATTAAAAAATATATTTTGTAATGTATTATATTATTTTATAAAAATTATATTTAATTGACAATACAATTTTGTCGTTCTAAATAATTATTTAAATGATTTAAGCAATCGTTTTGATGAATTGTAAAGTTTCAGTGGGGGACAATACGAAGGACACGAGTTTATCACTTACATCATCTAATGTCGGTCTGTAGGATAATACATTTATATTAGAATATGACCTCGTTCGGTCGGAAAATTCTGATAATATCCGTTATTCATCTGCATTGACGCTATATCCTGCACAAGAACGACATAAATGCGATTAACTAATGCATATAGCATAAAAATGCCAGGCCAGATTTGTCATTATTGGATTTATCAAATGCATGTTGGTCAATGGAGTCTTAATCGGTTCGGTTTAAATTAATCCTTCAATTAAAAAGGAAAAAGAAAAAATATTCATTATCACTTGGAAAATAAATTCAGTATAGAATTTTAACCTTTTAATTAGGGGAAAAATTGTGATTTCTGCTTAGAATGATTGTTTTGTTCATATTTTTGCCAAAGTTGTTACAGAATTTGCTTTTGTTCCTAATTTGTTATCAGAATGCGACTTAATAGATGAACATTAAAAACTGAATTTTTGATTTTTATTATTTATAACGACAAAAGTTTATAAAATAATCTAAATCGATTATTTTATAAACCTATATGAATGAAAATATGCTATATACATTCTATAAACTTTATGAACAAACTAATTTTATTGTAAAAAACAATGTTTTCAACTACTGTTTAAAAAATTATTTCATTGTTATATCAATATGTCTGGAAATAAATTATAAAATTATTTTAAAAAATATATAGCATTAACGAATTTCGCATTACTGGTAATTGTATTTTAAAAGTTATTAAACTTTTAAAATTTGAAGTTCATGGGAAAATATGAATTTATTAATCTCATTTTTAAACTCACTAATATGAATTCGAGAATAATTAATTAGGGAAAAACAATTTTCGCATTTTTGTCAGTTAATAAAACTGTCAAAGTAAAATTTATTATTTCTTAATTTGTTTTATAATATAAGAAATTGGCGAGAGAAGATAAAGAACCGGAGTGAGTGGAGAGATGTGTGCTTGCAGCCAAGAAAATCTTGGAGGTTCATGAGCTAAGGAAGAAGAATAATTTATTTTATATCAGAAACAGAATTTTTGTAAAGTTAACAAACTTTTAAAACGCATTATAATTTGTAAATTATTATAAAAATATCCTAATAATTTTTTGGTTTCTTATCAAATGATCTTAATTTGGGTCACTTTCAATATAAATATAAAATCATTTCAATGGAAAAATGTATTAATTTTTTTTTGTATCCTGTCAATAGTTACATCCGTTGCATTTTTCTAGATTTTTGATATTTATATGATATAAATAAGCGATAATTTGCAGGATATATTTGGGGAAAAATGAGCCTGTTTGTTTCACTTTTCTTTTTCTGTTGCTCTTTTATATTTCTTTCTGATTGCGACTCAAAAAACTGTGAGAGGGGTTTGAGTGAGCATTTATACAGAATACATATTTATTTTTTAATATATATATTTGTTATCTTATTTTTCAGATACCGTATTAATCTGTGGATGGACGTCAACTACAATAAAATTTTTTTTAGAAATCGTTGCAGAGTCTCTTCCTCCCCTAAACGTCGAATTTTATCTTTACACCAATAAGAATCCTTCTTACCATCAGAAATTAATATTTGGAGATAGAAACAGTGTTATACAGTCAAATTTTATAAGTGGTGCCGATACTAAAATTCTTGTTCATGGTTATAATGGAAGTCCCAAACAAGGATTTTATTTGGTGAGTTTATATGATTATAATAGGATAAAATAGATTAAGTGATTAATTTTCACAAATTAACAGGAATTAAAATCGGCATTGTTATCTATCCAAGAAGTAAATGTCATTTTAGTGGATTGGACCAAAGATGCAAGTGAATTTTATTATCCTGGAGCCATTATTAATGCATACAGATGCGGGAAACAAATTGCAAAAATGATACAGTTTTTGCAGGTAATTTCACTTTTAAACATTCTTTTTTAATTATTGTATCTTTAAGGAAATTTAATATTATTTATCGATTATACAAAAAATAACTCTAGATAATTAAAATTTCTTGTAGAGTGAAAGGTTTGTAATATCTTTTCATCATAATTTAATAGGAGATAGCAAACTTGACGTTAGATCAAGTACACTTAATTGGATTCAGTCTTGGTGGACAAGTAGTGGGTTATACTGGTAAAAGACTGGATAAAATAGCTAGAATATCAGGTTATCTAATAGTAATTTTAATATATGTATCGTTGAGTAAATAATACAATACTGTATAATGAGATATGAATTTTTCTTCTTTACAGCTATAGATCCTGCTGGTGTTTGTTTCGATGGATTTCCACCAAAATATCGTTTAAACAGAACAGATGCTGATTTTATTGATGTTCTATCAACAACTGTAGGAGGTGGCTATATTATTCTGTATTCATTTTTAATAGATTTTTTTCTAATTAATTATAGATATAAATAATAACTAAAAATTAAATATGCTTTCCAATTTACAATTACCAGATAATCACTTCCGAAATTTTAAATTGCCATTTAATATTCTAATTATTTTTTTAGAAAAATTTCATAAATTCGACTTTATTTACAAAAGAAAATTCTTAAAAATTTTTTCGTAACATCTTTTATAATTCAAAAACAAGATATTTGAATTTTTTTTGGAGTTCTATGCTATTTGTTCTTCCTGATCCTGGACGATTTTCCACTTCATTACATTGTCTATATAGAACAGTCCCATATACTTTTACTGCTTCAATTAACCTATTTGTTGAGTATTACTTTCTCGTTGGATCCTTTCGGGCACATTCTGTTTGCAGTAATTTTTGGACGTAATAGCAAAAATACATGATAAAACTATCTTATCTTTGACTTTTACTTATTATTATTAACCAAAATTATTATTATTCTTCCCAAATATGAGATATTTGGGAAGAATAATTTTATATAGGATCATATAGATAACTATTAAGATCTAAAAGCACTATTAAGTCACATGCATTCTTTTTCCCATTTTTTCATTTTCATTTAGTATAGTTATTTTCATTAATTAATACAGCTTAAGTTTTCAAGTCATTTTTACGAAATGTGATTATATATACAGTATTCACTTTATCCGACTATTTGTTCACAAGATAGATCGAGAATTAAATATTGCAGAATTTTTGAAGTATAAAGCATCATTTGTTATCATCCAAGAATGGTACATGTATGATAAATCTGAGAGTTTTACATGGTCTTAGTTATAAGAGGGTGCCATTCGTAGTATTGTATTTAAAACACCATTATCTCTGAAACTATTTGTCACACATTCGCATAATTATTGAGAAGATTTCAGATATGATTTATCTCAATGGTATTATGTAGTAACTTTTTCATCTGTGCTTCAGAAATATTTGCGAACTAATCTTTTATTCTATTTCAATAGATATTTTGCAGACTATCTATCAAACTATTCATAAAATATCTTAAGAATAAAAACATCACAATATTCAAATTTTATACAGTCATTCCTCTTTTTATCTACTCTATATGATTATAAATTTTGAGATTTTCACATGGTTTCATTGCAAGAAGGCAGCTGTTTGAAAAATAAAGAATTTTGTATCTTCTCTATTTGTTCCGTATGAAAGATATGTTTGAAAGTTTAACTTCTCTCTTTGTAAAATACTACTTATAGCATTACTTAGATTACCATCGGTAAATTTTTACTTATATAGTCCCCGTATATGTATTCTTATATATATATATATATCTTTTTTAAAACATGGATTATTGTTATTATTTTAGAAATATCCACTGCTATACCTGTCGGTCACATCAATGTTTATCTGAATGGTGGCCACATTCAACCAGGATGTGCTGGAGAAGTTGTACATCACGTAAGAGAAGATATTTTTTCAGGCAAGTTACAATTATTTGCATTAATCAATCAACAATTCATTTAATAAATTGAAACAAATAACTTCATACTTTGTAAATATTTTCTTAGGATATACCATTTTCTTCGATAACTGTAGTCATACTTTCGCTATTGAATTTTACACTGAAACCATTTTAAATCCAAACTGCAAACCGATTGCTTATCGTTGTTCTGATTTTGAAAGCTTTTCACAAGGCGAGTGTGCAGATTGCGGTGACCAAAGAGAGGACTGTGCATTAGCTGGCATAGAAGCAAAGAATAACAAAAATTTTCAGGATGATGATTCAAATAGGATTTTCCATCTGAAAACCTCTGGGAATTCTCCACTTTGCTGTGAGTATTATATTATATTGTAATGAAATCTAATGCTGAACTCTTAACTAAATGAACACAAACTTTCAGTATTTCATTATCAAGTTACACTAACTATAGATAAGTCGCAAAATCACAGTGTTTACGGTAAATCGGTTGTATCATTTCTTGGAATAGGAGGAAAAAATATAACAAGTTATAACAAAAGGTATGAGAAATTATATTAAAAAACAAATTTCTAGTTTTTGTTACATTATTTTCTTTCTCTTATCTTCAGATTAGACTTATACGAATCAGAAAACAGTTATACACATCTAATAAACAGTAAATACGATATTTTACCCGTAACTAAAGCTTGGCTATTTTGGTATTTTTATCCCATTTACGGAGAAGAACCTCAAATACCAACTATTGCAGTAAAGTCTTTAAAGCTGAAACCAATGAACAGTCCTGACCAACTATTGCAGTAAAGTCTTTAAAGCTGAAACCAATGAACAGTCCTGAAAGGTTATTAAAATATAATTTTAATTTTATTAAATTTTATAAATTTTTTAATTCTTTATTAATTAATTTATTAACTAATGCGTTTGGAATTATTTACAGACAGGAATCATCTCTACGTGTGTACACTTTCTGTACGAAGAAAAATCAATTAATCCCTCAAGGCCAGAAAACAGCTCTTTTTCTTGATGAAAATTGTTAATATTACTCTACATTCAAGTACATCAAAGCGAATATAGGTCGACGTTTTGTGTAATAAAGAAAAAGCTCATTTCGTATGAATAACGTAGGATTAACCGAAAACGTTTTCCAGTAATTAACTTACGAACGAATTAATAGAAGATAAAAATCGTTTAAAATTCGCATAAATTTCGTGGATAAATTCTTATAAAGTATACATTAAAATAATAAATTTATCACGAGAAAAACTCCCAGAATTCAATAAAATAAATACTGTATCATCAAATATTTAGTATCAAAAAATTTATTTCAATATCAAGAATATACAGTAAGACATTATAAGAAAATTATGTTGTTTTGCGACAATAAATTTTATTTATAAAATAAAACAATTTTTTTTTGTCCTTTATGACAAGACAAGATGAAAAATAAAAATGGTTGCATATTAAATTTAACATTATATTCTTCTCTTGTGACATTTGCCATTAATCAAATTCTGAAAATGTTAGGAAATGGTATCAGATAAATAGAAGTAAATACTGTATGATGTAATTACTCATGTAGTTTATGAGCCACAAATGGGTCAATAGCAGAATGTTATCATATGGCAAAAATCGATTCATGTATTGGAAAAATATGAGATGCTACGAACTAAAAACATAAACATTATTGTAATTATTGTGTTGTCTTTATATCAACAATAATTCTTAATTATTTCAGTTATCCATTGTTTTGTACTTCATGAAATATTTTTAAATAACGTTTCGTACGCGTTACAATTATTCTGCGTTATGATTTTTATTCTTGAATCTCTTATATTGGAGTTTATTTTTATCACAAAATATAATTTGTTTACATTAAAAAATTAAGAAATTATTTTAAAATTTATATAAACATTATTAAATTTCTTTTATAAAAATGATTAATACGAAAAAGTTTAACCTCTCCTAGTAATATTTAAAACTATTCCGGGAGGAATCACTTCCCTGATATTTCCGTAAAGAATATTAATTTTTCCATCATCGGTATCCCTGAAAATATTTTTTAAATATTTAATATAATTTATTTATATTTAAAAAAATAAGTTAAACTTTGATTTAGACTTTTTTTAAAGATTAAAATGACTAACCTTTTAAGTACAGACATTGGAGTTATTTGAAGGTAATCGATCGATATTCTCGGTATTTTTGTATCGGATACTCTAAAGGTTGAACGAATCCAAAAAATGTGAGCAGAAATTATTGGACCCAAATTTTCTGGGTTTGTGATAAGATACGTGTATACTTCTCCTGGTAGCAACGATTCTGTGCTATTGATTAACATATTGTCTGTTTTAAGCTTAAAAGTGATTATTTATAAATCAAAATATTTTCTTTTTTTATATATTAAAAAGTTAATAGAAGAAAAAATAACAATCTCACTTTCTACTCAGCTGAGATGACATTTCATTTTTTTCTCCTTTCAATCGTATAAAAATTTGACCGTATTGTCTTTCGCTGGCCGGAAAATTTCCAAGCTTCATCACAACTTGGTAATGATATACTGAAGAACAAAAAAATAATAGTTTTTACAGTAATAATAATATAATTTTATTCTAAATTTTATTTTAAAAAATCTTTATTTACAACAATAAGGCCACTGAGAATTTGTTTTAAAGTAGTATTTTCTCGGTATGCCATCGTGAGCCACTGTGCAACAAGAATCGCTTCGTATGCCCATAATTGCACATTCGGTTCCATCCGCTCCACAAGTGGCACATTTGCCATCTAAGAACGTGTCCCAATCGGTGCAAGTATATCCCACATATTGGCAAGTGGGATTTAACAAAGTATCGGTGAAGAGAGTTTCTGCCCATCTATGGCTGCAACGAGCTAACGTTTTCACTAAAAAGAGATAGTGAATTTTTACAATTTTTTTAATAAACTAACAACCTTTATTCAAATCAATATTTATACCCTTTTGTGAATTCTCTTTACTCGCAGCATCCACTATTTTGTCCAAACATCCCGGTTGATTAATACCTCCGTTGGGATAAAAATCGAAATTACCTATAGCTTGGGGCAAACCATAACCTGTAAATCCGATAAAATGTTAACAAAATTAATATATATATATTTTAACTTATTAAAGATCATAAAACTCTTTTCACCTGTGAAGTATTCTTCTCCGTTAGTATGAATAACATCAACAAAAGATGCATCAGTATTATCCAGTCGAAATTCTGGAGGATATGTTTTGAAACCGGAACCCGTTGGATCTAAACCTATATGTAATTGTTCTCGTTTATTGCAATTTATTCTTATTTAAAACTATATCAATAATTTTGTACCAGTTAATCTTCCCAATTTGTTAATCTGTTTTCCTACAAAAGAGATGATGTGAGCACCAAGATCAGAACCAATCAAATGGAACTTCTTCAGATCTCCACCGGTAACTTCCTGAAAAATTCAGTTAACATAATAACTTTATAATTAGTTAAAAATCTGAACATAAGTTTCAAAAATAGTTGCCTTTAAATATTTAATCATCCAAGTGACTTCTGTGCTAATTCTGTGTATATTTAGTACTGAATATGGAAAGTAGACCCTGGCAGCTTCAGTCCAGTCCACTATAATTACATTATAGTCTCCATAAGTCAACAATGATGTCTTCTGCATCTGTAAAAATGCATTAAGGATGTTAAATTACATGTTTCTGTCGAGCCAAAAAGTTGGCTCGACAGAATTACTTACTTGAACCCAGTCGTCGTCAGGAGTTTGTTTGAATCCGTGCACAATAAATTTAGTTTTGATATCTCCTTTATAATAAGAATTTCTGACAGTCAATACGTCTCCCGGTCTGAGAACATGAAAATGGTCCGGATTTTGACGGGTATAAAGGCGATATTTTGTCAGAGGAACGACACTCGATATCACAACCAGTTCCTTCAACAGTTGCACGGGATCGTACACATCCTCTTTAGGAAATTGATTATAGATGCTAGTACAGTTTAAATCCGTCTCTAAATATTTTAAAATTGATTAAATTCCGTCTTTTTAATCATATAACAATTTCTTTACATTTAATATAGATTAATAATAAATACGTTCGTTTAACGGATATTCTTATGATTAATACCTTTATCTGTCATCGTATTAACAATGTCGCTATAGCAACTACTCAAAACTATTGATTTCTTAGGTATAATTTTTTATATTTTAACAATATTTTCTATCATTTTACTAAAATAACCAGGAACGTATACAGTATTAATCGTTAATATAGAAAATCAAAAAGCCAGAACTAAAAGTACTATTCAGAAAAATACAACACATACATTTAAAAACATCAATATTATATTAAAACAGTAAAAATTATAATAAATTGCATATATAATTAATAAATTATTAAAAAAAAAAAAAAACATAAAATGCGAGTTTCTTACGTTTAGTTTCTGAAAAATTCCAAAAAAACGTTAAAAGTAATACACCCACAAAGATATCTAGCTTGTGCATGGTTTATAGAATATGTATTAAAGACTTGTTCTGGTCCGATGACATTCTATCATGTTTTATATAAGGTTTTATTTATCAACAATCATCTAAACAGACCAATTGTAGATGTTTGCGTGAGTCCATCGTTCTCTCATTAGAGCAGTTTTTTCAATGAGAAATCACAGACAATGGATACACCTCAGAGACCTTGGAAAGTCTCGTTCGTAAGATTATTAGCAATACTTAATAATTTGTCGAATCAAAAATTGCTAAATAAGTTCGGAACAGTAATCACTAATTAAAAATAATTATATTTTAATATATTTTTATAATAATACGAATTAAATTCCGAATTAAAACAATTAAGAATGAAATTGAGATTCCTGCGTGTTGTCGCTTATAAAATCTATCACGCAACTTGTATCTATTTATCTTGCTGTTTATACAGCGGTACACAAATTTAATAGTTAGTCAGTTCATGAAAAAAATAGAGAAAGTTTTTTATTTGTAAAAAGAAAAAGTCGACCTTGGATATAAAAAACGAATGATTTACTCATATAGTAGATAAGGTCGATTTTCGCATTAGCTTTCGTCTTATGTCACGTCTTACGAACTTCCTCTTTTTGTTTCCATTGTGTCATTGTCGATATTCGGTAATACCCAAAGATTGTACAGAAATTTAACCTTAAATTAGTATCAAAAACATCCGAAGACAGTATTTTAGAAATATAGTTAGATACTTATCTCTTAATGGATCTGAAGATTGCACCATTAAATCCAACTAATAGGATATGCAAGGAAAGCTCCACAAGGACCGCGTTATTCAACATTGTATACCTTTATTTTTAACAGTAAATAAAATAGGAGGCTAATGATAAAGTCAAATAGTTAATAACAGAAATATTTTTTTTTATTTTTAAATTTTTACTGAAAAAAACGATAAAAAATGTACTAAATAAAAGCAATGTTCCATATTTTTAACTATATTAAAAATCTGTTGCTTATAAAATTTATTTATTTTTATAAAATTATATTTTAATATTTTGTACATTTGTTTAAATAATTAATTGTTTTAACAACGTTCATACTGTGTAGGGATCTATTATTTGTGACAATTTAGCGTCAAAAATTTATATTAATCACATAAAATTTATATTAAATTATACAAAGCATTTAAACTTCTTGAATTGCAAATTAAGATGAACGATCCATCAAAAATTACTTGATAAACGACATTTTTAAAGTAAATTTTACGATGATATTATCGGGTTACTGTGAAGAAATTTAATACAGTATATCTTGGCTTAAAATTGTTGACTTTTTATGATACATTGACTATATATATTGTATATATAATATGCAAATGAGTGAAATATTAAGTCATATGTATATATAGAACTTAATATTTCATTCATTTCTTTAAGTTAATACTGTATTAGCATCACAAGATGTCAGACAAGATCATCATGTTTCTGAAATGTTTCACAAATTAATCACCCTGTTAAACTGAATCATGCATTTCTTTAACAAAATATTGATTTAACGTGATCATCTTGGGAATTTTAGAATTTTCGAAGTGATTATATTTTTCTGATACTGTAATAACAAACATTCTCTTCTTAGATGATATCGAACTGCCTGCCAGTTGAACATTATCGATTTAGTTGTTTGCTTTTTTTAACTTCGCATCAATAACAAAATATGCAGAATACTGTACAGAAAAATAAAAAAGTATTCATAAAAGTTTTAATAATTAATTATTTAACAATTAATATATTTTAAAATATATTAATTGTTAAGTAGTATTTAAAAGATTTGATTAATGTATCTATAAATGATGAAGGAATAAACGCAATTTTTAAATAAGTTAATACTAAAATTTTAAAGCTTTACAATATTAATTGTGTAAGTTTGATAAAATTATTGAATTTTATTAAATTAACGTGTTGTTCTCTGTTTTCTTTAATACAAATTGTTACATTTTTTTACAAATTTATAAAATACAGTAGATCGATGAACAAAATTTAAATGACTAAGCTTAGTTTGATAATTTTTCTCAAATACAGCACATTCTTGATTATCTGGGTATTGATTATTCGCGAATGATTTTAATTTTTTAAAATTTTCTTTGAGTTGTTTGATTCCATAAAATTATGTACTATAAACACACATACACGCGCATGTGTGTTCTTCGTTGGAGTACATAAATCAGTGGGACTGAGTACAAGTTATATAATAGATATAAGGAAAATTCATTAAGAAATCAAGAAAAATTGGAAGATTCTCAAAAACAGATAAAAAAAATTACTGAATAGAGTACGTTAAGTTTCTATACTATTGTATACAATATATGCATATAGTTATAATAATTTGTTGCTGTTTTATATACGTACATGCATATATGTATAAAACAAGACAAGATCGGATTATTCGTGCATATACTCATCTCCATTATCCCAAAAATCGAGAGTATGCTGTAATTCTATACAACTTATTCAATTTACAAAAGTTTATATAATGTATAGTATTATGATTGAAGTTTAGTGAATATTGATATTTCAAATTGCTTAATATATATAAATTTCCATAAGTAAAAAATTTACGACTATATCTATAGATATTTCTTTTTTACTTCAACTTTTTATCTAGTACTGTATAGAGTTTATGTCTAAGTTTTAGAATTATAGTCAATCTGACAAACGAGAATTCCGAGGACCCGCCTGCGATTTAATTTAGATAAGAACGTAATAATATTTAAGAGCAGTATGGTGCAATAATTTATATATATATATATATATATACAATATCTTTCAAAAGAATTCATTTGAAGATTTCTTATAATGTTTTAAAAATAAATAATTTAATGGCATTATCAAGTAGAGAACTTTTAGCATAATAAACATCTCAAGAGAATACTTTACAATTTATTTATTTGGATAACCAACCAAACTGTAATTAGAATCCGGCAAAGTTTAAACATTACTTAAATTTTTTTGTGTAATTAGTAAATCTGCATTATAATTTTTTAGGAAATGAATAGAATAATAAAAACAGAAATTAATAAACTTCAATGTGTAATTACGCGTTACAAGTTAAATTTGAGTTGAATTTTACGATTCTTGAACATTCCTGATGAGAAATTTCGTAATACATTGATATATTTCCCCTGTGACTACAGATGATGTGAAGAAACTTTTTATGATTATTATCTAGAAAAACTTATATAAATTTAATTTATATTGTTATTTTAGATGTAAATTTATATTTATCTTTTTTAGTTATTATCATTTCAACATTGCAACACATTTTGACATGATTAATTTAAAATATAGTATAGGGCCTATATCGAAGTTTAAGAATTTGAAACTTTAGAGATGCTTTTAAACTTTTCCAGGATTTTAAGATAAGTATTTTTTCATCACACCAACATAAACTGCATAAAAGATATTTTATTTAAAATAACATTTCTTAAAATAAAATTTATGTTTACATTAACACATTACGATACAAAATTATTTTTACTTATTAAAGTTTTATTTTTAATGGAAAAAAATTATCATCAATATGGATTTTCCTATTTTTAATATATGTTTACAAATTATTATTACTATATTTTTATAAAGTAAATAAAGATTTAATTTTTATTTATTTATAATAAATGGTCTATCTATACTCGCAAGAAAGTTGTTTTTTAAAAAGTTAAAATACATCATAAAATTGATTTAATCTGTTGATTAATGTTTGTAAATTTTATACAACAAATAGAAATATATTCTATATAATAAATTATAGTACGATATCAAATATTAATATATATATTGAGCGACAAATTTATAAATAAATATAGGATTTAAGTATATAAAGAGCCTATTCATCTTGAAAATTTGTAATCCGGCCCTCGGCAGAAAATAATTGCCCACCCCTGGTGTATAGTGTCTTAACAAAGATCAATAGTGAGAAATCCATAAATTTCTGACATTTCGACTTTCAACTACAAGTTTCGAATCAAACTCCATGATAAGTTAAGGACTACTTATATTATCCGTTTTTTAGATATACCTTATTTTCTCATATTAATATAAACTGAGAAATATTATATTACATATCTGTTATAATCTCTTTTGAGATTATAAGAGATATTTCATAAGATATTATTCTGGAAATTAAAGTTTAAAAACAATGTTTTCTGATGGATTAAACTTAATCTTTCAACTAAAGAATTAGACACATTACACTATCTGTTGATTAAGTTAAAATTTTTTATAGTCTTTTTAAATGTCTTGCCAATATTTTTTTAAAATACACAAAGTTCAATCTATAGAAATGCAAATAAAAGAGATTTTATCTCAAAACTTCAAATAAGACTGTACATTTTCAAAATGAAATATAAATAGAATGAAGATTTAAATTATTACCTTATATACTTTAATTAAAAGGTATAATAATCAAAATCAAATACTAACCATCTCTTGGACAACAAACAAATTCTACTCCAGAGAAAATATCTACTCCACATGGCAGAAGCATTGCAAAACTTCTCAACTGCATATTGCGGTCTTGACAGCTTGAAGAGGCAGTCTGATTCCATTCGTCAAAAGTTTGACAGATGCTTTGATTATGAATATGATCAAACAAGCAATGTTCTGGAACTAATAAAGCATCACTTTGGAATTGACCTTCTGAAATTCGAAAGTAGTTTATTAATAATTTTGTCCAACTAATGAGTTTATATAATATATTTAGAATTAAAACTCTAATCAAAATTTTATAAATATTTAAAAATATTACTACTAATTATAGGTAATATAAACATTTAATATCCAGATTTATATTATTTTTGCAATACATCAGTAACAGATTCCTGAAAATTATTAAATAAATCACATCAATGTGTATAAAAATATTTTCATGTTTAAAACTTATGATTTTAGTTTCAATGTATATGCATACTTTGATTATAGAATAGTTTAAGCATTATTTAATATAGTGAATATTGAGTGAAGTGATCATTTTGGGATGCAAATATTTTTATATGGAAAACGAGTTTATATTAATTGATGAAATAAAAATTTAGCAATTACAGTAATATATTTTTTGCTCTACTCTTAAATTTAATTTTTATAACTTTTTTATATTTAATTATGTAAATAATTTTTAATTCCTTTAAAAGTTGAAAGTAAAATTAGGAATGAATTAACTAAGAAACATATAACTACCAGCACTACAAAGCAGTCCAGGAACTATCTTTTAAAAATAAACTTTTTTATTAGGAGAGAGAAACGTTTTGGCTTTACATTAACCCTCCTCAGCTCTCAAATTATATGCAATTTTTTATCGAATAATATAATCGAATAATTTGAGAGCTGAGGAGGGTTAATGTAAAGCCAAAAACGTTTCTCTCCTAATAAAAAGTTTATTTTTAAAAGATAGTTCCTGGACTGCTTTGTAGTGCTGGTAGTTATATGTTTCTTAGAATCCTTTGAAAGCAGTTTTGTTAATATTTATTATTAGGAATGAATTTTTCTGTTAACAACAAAATAGATTTAATATACATAATCTTTGAATTTTTCATGTTTTTTTAATTATAAACTACTAAAAAAGTGTTGTGTTGTAATTATTATAGTATATATACAATAGAATCTGTATAAGACAACCACCTCCTGTTCCAATCAAAACTGGTCATTTATACAGATGGTTGGCTTATACAGGTTAATTATAATACAGCATGTTTAAATGAAACAAAATGATTACACTTTAATAAAATCAAAACGTATGTTTTCATTACAATTTATAAAACAATTTATCATTTATTCAAAAACACAACATATTTAATTAATATGGAAAAACTATCAATAGTGCTTTGTCACATTCCACTTTTATTTTTTATAATTTCTATGGCAAAGCAATGTTCAATGTCGTTTAATTGAGACAACAATTTTTCATTATTTTTCTATTCTTGATGCCACTTTAATTCTTCGACATGTTTCTTGCAGGGTGTCATTTGCTTAAATTTGTGATTTCTGTTGTTCCTTTATTTATTCAGAATTTCTTTTTGAGACAATATTTTGTGGATCTGTTTTCTCCCCACGTTAAACTTTTCTGCTAATGCTAATTCAGAAGACCTTTCTTACTATCTTCAATCATTTTTATTCGCTGTTCTAAATTCAACATATTAACTTTCTGTTTAGCCCATGGTATAGCCATGTTTCAACATCCAAAGTGCAGTAATAGCATCACACCTGTATAAGATTACATTTGATTAATATGCTTGCATAGAATACAAACACCAGATCTGGTGGTTGATTGTTTTCACTTTATCTGTTTCTCCTATATCACTTTGCCATAGGCCTTCAAGTTTTGATTTTTAACATTTTAAAACAAAATTTAATTATCATATCATAGATACAAATCTAAGGATATGCATATTAAAAAAGATATTGCATTAAAGTAGAAATGACACCATGATTTCATTATTCCAGCATGCTATGTCATTCTCATAGTATGAATGATATGGAAAAATTTGGACGGTGCAATTTTTTTCAATTGTAATGGTTTGGCTTAAATGAAATTTAAGTTTAAAAGAAAACAGTATATATATATATATATGCAATAAATATAATCAATTAGTAGTGATGTTAAAAAAAATTTGGTCATCATAGACAGTTTCACTTTATATTTGGTCTATAAAAATGATGGTCGTGGTTGCGTTACAGAGGTGGACATCTTATAGAGCAGTGTTTCCCAAAGTGTGGTACGCGTACCCTCAGGGGTACGGGAAGAGTTTGGTGAGGGTACGCATTATAAAGAGCCTATATTGTGCGAGAAAGTATGTAAATTAATGTAAGATATAAAAAAGATAAAAATACATTGTGCATACATTTTTATATTGTTGTAAATGATCAGTTCCAAATTATATACTATCAAATAAAAACTTAAAACAATAAAAACATAACAATTTTATGTTTTTTTTTTTTTTTAATATCTCACGATATTAATGTGCTCTAACTTATATAACAATATAATTTTAATGGATACACTTAAAAGTTTATCAATTGACTCTATTGGGTCTGTTCTTGATCAATAACAAACGCTTGAAAGCGCTTCTGAAATCGCGATTTTTCCATCCGTACACGATAGGATTCAATGCCGATTTTCCGAAATACAAGCAAACCATCCATCTTTTGACGGCGTCCACCTGTTGTTGTTTTATGCCATCAACGTAGCGTACGGTTATACTGCAGAAATATGGCAGAAATCCTATCAAGCACACACCCAACACTAAAGCCATGGTACGTGCAGTCTTTGCTTCTTTATGCACTCGATGATTTATTTCCAGTGCTGCAACTGCCAGTGTCTGTTTCCAGGCTTCTCGGAAAATAATTCCATAGAGTACTGTAGTCGATACTAATGTAAACAGCACGTGTGCGGCCACAACGCTCAAGGCATACGTTGACGTGTGTGTATAATACAGATCGCATTCGTTTCCCGGTTTGAACGTTTCACCAATTCCAAACAGCGGCATCGAACTGATTACACCCATGTATAACCAAATTATAACGATAGAAACGATGGCATATCGGAATGTCATGATACGTGGATAGGAAAGAGCGTAGATGATGGCCACATAACGGTCTATGGCAACTCCTACTAGAGACAACATAGAGCAACCCGAGGCATAAATAGTCCAACAGTACCTCAATAAGCAGCCATATTTATTACACGAAAGAGGAGTGTTGAAGTAAAATAGAACATAATAAGGTACATTCAGTCCTACTAGCAAATCTGCAGCTGCTAAACTGACTACAAACACATTGGTGACAGTTCGCAATTGTCGATACTTATAAACAGCCGTCATCACTACAAGATTTCCAAAAATGGCTCCCACTGCCAAGATGGCATCTACTATTACAATAACTGCCGTAGTAATATCCGGTTTGGCTTCGTAACACGTCGTATTGGCTAAAATTGATGACAAACAAGAAGTTCCGTTCGTATTCATCCTATACTCTTTATTGTTACAATGGAGAGCGCTTCGTCAAAGATCTTCCGGTAATATATTTTTAAAGTTAATCAATAAAGTAGGTAAAAGCTGACAGACTACACATTTTCCATTCACTTCCATTCTTACACGTCGGCAAACAAACCAGAACTGGCGTCTGGTTGCCTGCAGCGCTTCTGATAAAGTTCGTCTTCTCCACCAAATCAGCTACTCTTACGGTCGATGACGTATTGTGACGTCAATTTATTACTATAGTAGTAATAGGAATTCCAATAATTATTATTATTTTTCTATCCCAAATTCATTATGAAATTAATTCGAATTAAAACCGACACGGATTAATATAAAATTATTAACGAATTAAAAGTTTTTAAATTAATCCCAAAATGGATAACAAATGCACTCATGCATACATATACAATTGTTTTTAACTTTACAATCTTAACTTTACAATTGTTAAAAATACTTATAATAATTTTTAATTTAAAAAGAAAATATTACTATAACTTAGTCATCATTTTTGACAAATCTCAGATGTCTCTTCTCTTACATAAAATGGCTTACTGCCAAATATCTTTCATGATATTTTTGGTGTTACTTATGTAATTTAATATTTTTAACTGACTCTTATGCATATTACAAGGTGGTGATTGTTTTCATCATTTGAAGACGTATAAAAATTCAAAATAAATAAATTCATAATTAATTTGAACTAATGATTGTTTTAAAGTGGCACAGTATTGATGAAATTCAATGGTCCATTTATATTAAAAGTTTTATTATGGAGAACTGAACACAAAGTAAAACAGTTTTTCTTTATTCAATAAAAAATTATTATACAAATGTTGATTTAGAATATGAATTTTATGTACTGATTAATGATAATATGCTGTTTAAAAATATTCTGTAATATGATTATGATGTGCTAAAATCTATAATATTATAAAATTTGCTCTAAATTGTTTATTATAAATATGTAATATAATTTATTAACTAAATAATAAGCATTTTAATGAGATTATTTAAGAAATAAAAGAATATTTTTAACATTTTAATTTATTTATAGTAGAAAGAATAAAAAAAATTAATAAAATAATATCAATTATCATTTTAAATTTTATTAAATCCTTGCAAGTGCAAATAAAACAAGAGACGTTATAATTAATATAATTACACTTTATAATTAATGAAGACATTTTTTCTTAAAGTTTTCGGTAGATAAACTTGCCAAAAAAGTTACGTTAATTAGATATCTGTAAATATGTCCACAGAAAATATGTCCCCTAAAAATGTTAGCTACACTAATAAACGTTTTCCTCAACAGCTAGGGAATCTGAAGGAAAATTATTGTTTATATGAAATTAAGGATAAGCTATATAGAAAATCAGAATGTAATTAATACAACAACAGCAGACATAATTTATGGATTATAATTGTTAAATCAAATATATTCTTTGATATTTTTATGTTTTTATTTATTCATGAGAAAGCTCATAAGGAAAGTGGAATATAAATATATAAAAATAAAGTAATTCCGAATATATTGATCAGATTATTATAGTTTTCCTATTTGTTCCATTCTACATAAAAATAAGAATTAATTAATACATATGGAAGAATCCAATAAAGGCAGTTAAACTTATTATCATGTTAAGAATTTTCTTAATTTGACAAGTCATTAAATAAGATACTTGAGACAAGATGACATTGTAGAAATGTCAACTTTATTAACAATTTTAATCAGTATGTTATATATTCATTCTTAGAATAAAACATTGTGATATTAAACGATCTAATCAGTATCACAACACTGCTGCATACTATATATAGTCATATAATTTAAAAATAGTATTGGTATTATAAGATTCATATAAAAAAAAAATTGTTAATAAAGTTTCCAGCTGCTTTAATATCTTATTTTAAACTTAAATAATATCGTGTTTCATTTTATACCCTCTTAAACTTGTCTAACGTGAAAGACGTTTAGCATAAAAATAAACATTCTCTGTTAACTTACTCATTATCTAAAATATTTAAATAAAATTAAATTTAAACATATCTTTCTGTTTTTGTCCATAAACTTTTTGAGCTAAGTAAACTCACTTCATAAATTAGCGAATATATTAAAATTGTATATTTAAAAAAATATTAACATATTTAATTTTATTCATGGAAATATACTTTTGTTTCGAATTTTATGAATACAATATGCAAGTAAGTAGAAAGTTATGGAGATTTAAGAAAAGTTTAAGCTTTTTTAGATGAGGATGGAATTATTACAGGGTTTCTTCAAATCTCAATTTAGATAAACATTGGGATTCTTTCTTCCATTACGTTTATTGCTAAATGATCCCTTTTACTGCAATCGGTAATACCTTTCCTCTGTCGTCTTTTGTCAAATAAATAGGATTAAGAAAGACATAAACACAGAATAGATGGGAATATCAAGATGTTCCATGTCATGATTACGTAAATATATTTCGTAATGATATATTTTTCTTTAATGGAAATTTACTAAGTAATTATTCTATAATATAACATCAGCTTCATAAAAAATTTGACTTCAAAACTGTATTGCTATAATTATCAATAAATTGATAATTATTAATACAAATATTAATAGATAAAATGGAAATGGAAAATTTTTTATTCCCTTTCTATTTCTAGATATTCTGGAAAATTTCATTTTCTAGAATATTTAGAAATAGGAAATTGAAAATTTCAATTATTTTGAATAAATATACATTTATATTTAATAATTTATTCAAGTAATGTTTATCATATTACATTTTCGGTAATAAGTTTATTATATTTTATTAAAAATTTAAATAAAATTTGTCAAAATGTTTGCCTGTAAATCAACTTTTGGCTGGAGGAAATAGTTTAGGCGCCAATTTGACTACAACGGAAAAGGCATAAAAGAGAAACTTATTTTGCTTGTTTGAGAAAATATATTTACTTACCATTCTGTAACTTTATATTATTCATCAATCATTCCTTCCTAGTCAGAATTCTAACCGCTGCAAATATAATTTTGAATGAAAGTTGCAAATGTGCTTAAAACTAAATTTTAATAGTGTGTTAATGATATCGAAATAATGGAATTCGTATACTTTTTAATTCATTATTCTTCATCCTAATCTTTAAGTTTCATAACATTATTTAGAGAAAATATTTAGAAAAGTGAAGAAGTTGTCGAAAAGAAAATCAAATATAAAAAAAAAATAAAGAACAATATTTGTTTTTCACAAAATGGAAAGCATAAACAAGTTTTTCAATATAATTGAATCGACTAATCCTTTTTTAGATTTATGGATTCGGTTATATTGAAAAAATAGATTTATGGATTAATTCAGTTTAGTTTAAAATGTTTTATATATAAGCAAGATAGTTTAATCATCTATATTGTTTTAAAAATAGGTAATTAATTAAATAAAATATTTCTGATTATTATTAGTTATATTTAATTATGCACTTGATCTGATTTGTTTGTTTAGTTGATTGAGAAACAAATATTTTCCTCAGAAATAAAAATATTTGCTTCTTTCTATATTATTTTAAATTTACAAGCTATAGTTCTTACTTGCAAATACAGTATACCAATATGCAATATTTTCCTTATTAACTTAAAAAATAAGTGCAATTTTAAAAAATGATTGAATATATATTTAAAAAATTTTTAATGGGATATTGTGATATGAGATACATTTATATACGTGCATATAGAGCGATTTATTATATGATAATTTTTAAATCAATAGTATCTTGAATGCAAAATATATAGGATTTTTTATTTTGCATATAATTAAAACTAAAATGGGTACATATGATGCAGAATGGTTTATTAATCTTTGAAAAATATCTCTTTGTTTAAAATTTATTTCAAAATTTTTGTAAAATAATTCTCATTTATATGATTAATGAACCATACAAATTTAAACTTTTAAAATAAATTCAGTATATTTTACAAAATTCAATATTAAATTCCAACAAAACAAAATAATAATATTGTATATAATATTCATTTTTTTTACAAGAGTCAAATTAATTTTTATTAAATTGTTTATTTAAAATTAAATTTATAGTAATTTTTTTAAGTTAGTATTTATTTATTTATCTGATTTTTCATCAGCTTCGGTCATCGAGTATAAATTCTTATATATGCTTTATAAACGTGTTTTTGTTCGATAAATTGAAAATATTTTGTGAATTATATTATTTTGCTTTTAAAAATTTTCTTTTTTGATTATTTATAGTAAAGTTAGTATTTATTTATTTATCTGATTTTTCATCAGCTTCGGTCATCGAATATAAATTCTTATATATGCTTTATAAACATGTTTTTGTTCGATAAATTGAAAATATTTTGTGAATTATATTATTTGCTTTTAAAAATTTTCTTTTTTGATTATGTTTTCTTTTAATTTAAAAGATGAATATTCTTCTAAAACAGCCATTCTCAACCTGCAGCCCGCGGGCCGCATGTGGCCCGCCAAGCTTTTACATGCGGCCCAGAACGCACAGTCATGAATTTAATGAAAGCGCGGAATTCTCCAACATGTAAAATAATCTGATATTTAAAAAACATTTTTAAAAATCTGGAAAAATTAGAATTTTTCTAATTTGCAAGAAAAAAAATCTGATATTTAAAAAACTTTTTTAAAAATCTGGAAAAATTAGAATTTTTCTTATTTGCTAAGTCCTTTCTGATGCACTCATAAAATTTTATAATGCATGAAAAAGAGTCGAGGGAGAAAAATCTCGCAATTTAAGATTCCACACTTCATCAATACAAAAAACAAGCTTTTTTTATAATTAATCATTTCTGAAAAAAGCTTATCGTTTCGCGGCGCTGTGGTCGCCAGTTTCGCGTCGCTTTGCCGCGTGTATAAATAAATAATTAACTTTTGATAAATTTCTTCATTCTTAGATACTTCAATAAATTCTTCATCTGATTTTAGATTTTTATTTAAGCCGTTTATCAAGTTTGATTTATGATGTTAAGTTTATTAAGTTTAATCATTACATTTAAGTTTATTAGGTTTGAATCATGATGAAAGCTGGAACAGCTTTCATCATGATTCAAACCTAATAAACGGTTAGCATACAGAATAATAAACGGAATCAAGATTTACAAACTTAATAAACGGAAGCACACAGCTATCTTATTTTATATATACTAAAAATTTAAAACAATTTCTCAGAAAAAAGATATATTTTTTTATATTAATTTGAATTTATTTTTTGTTTGTTTGTCTCAAAAATCATGTTTTTGTTAATTCTTTCACGTCCCCTTGCAATAGACTAGCGCCCCACAGTTTAGAAAACACTGACCTATGGCATTCACGAATTGAAAAGTCAAGAGTTTTTTAGAAATCAGACTTTTTTCCAAGGTTGCAAAGTCGGATAGTAAATGATCCGACTCCGACTCCACCTTTTAAAAAATCCGACTCCGACTCCCTAAAAAATTTGTAAGGTCCGACACTGACTCCTGTACAGTTTAGTTAATATCGTATATGTATTTTATTATTGCAAGTGATTCTTCTGGCTACTTTACATTAATTTTATAACACTTTGGCTGTAGATATTAAGTAGGCCCATACAATTTTTAAGAGAGATTATCCAAAATTTGGGCTATGTATAGGTTGTTACAATTTACAAAATCAATAACTGAGATAACAATTAGCAACTTTAATACATTGAAAAGAGAAATGCATGTCCTTCTAAAATTTTACATGATTTGTTTTATTGCTGTTGAAATTTGAATAACAAAAACAATCTTTCTCCTTGGAAGCATTTATCATGCCAAAATTACTTTAAATATAATTTCTAAGTAACTATTCCAAGTTCTAACCAGTATATATGCCTATTAAAATAAAATTAACACTGGATTAAAGAATAAAAGTTTCCTTTTAGAGTTTTAAATTTTAATTACATACCAAATAGGCAAATACTAAAATTAAATTTAAGCATTATTTCTAATAAACAAAATAGCCTCAGTAAGTTCATCTGTCATTGCAATTCTCTGATCAGCTCCGATCAAACGGAATGAGGAAAATAATCTCTCTACACTGAACTGTGTTGGAGGCAGAGCTGTAACAAGAAGCGCAGCATCTTTTACAATTTCAGGATATTTAGAGATGGCCTCTCTAATAGTTAATTTAGATTTTCTGTCAAAACATTCAACTTCTATTAGAGCTTTGTTAAATTCCACCTTGAAATATGCTATTTGCGATATATTTGTAAGTTTACTTTTTCAGTATCAGATTCGAGTTTTCTTCTTTTTTGGCGCTGATATTCGAGTATTATTCCGCAACACCCTTCGACTATATTATTTATATTTCCTAAAATTCATTTATCACCACTGCTAAATTATTCTATCACAGATATATAGTTTCAATCAGAATATTTCGGGTATATTCCTATAAAATAAAATTTTAAACGTAAATAATTTTAAAATAATTTTTTTGGAATTTTTCTAACAATGCTTGATGTCATTATTATGCTTATAACAATATTCTGGATCTTTCGTTGAAATCTCATGATTACATGTTAGCGTAGGCTTCTACCGTTAAAATAGAGATTATTCAAGCATGCAATCAGGCTGCGAGGCCAGTATATCTGTAAGAGGGGGCCATACCGCCTATTAATCCATTTTTTTGTTCTATTCTGAAAATGAACTCTTATCAAACTAAATTAATATGCTACATTGGCATTAGAGCAGATACCTTAGGCTACAGTACCTTCGGTAACCATCTTGCATTTCTGTTTTTTTATTTCTTATAACTTGATGTGTAAGAGTGACAGCCCTTGGCCTATGAGTTAGGCTATGGACTATATTTTAATCATTAATCAGAATCCTATGCCTAAGTTTCAGTTTGGCTAACACCGCAGCACTTTCCATAAAATAGACTAAATATGGCTCCAAAAGGCAAAAGTTTATCACTTAGAGTTTAGATACATAAATTAACTAATAACACTATAGGGGCCTTTTCATAAATTTAGATAACTGATATTATTCATTAATTACTATCATTAGCCATAAATAATTAGAAATGATATATATAGCTCTAGTCCTAGGTAAGTAGGAACTTATGGAGTCGGGAGTCGGTTGTTTTTTCCGACTCCGACTCCGACTCTGGGCAGTTTAAAAATCCGACTCCGACTCTACCCAAAAACCTCCGACTCCCCGACTCCGACTCCGACTCTGCAACCCTGCTTTTTTCACGTGACACCAGAAATTTTGTAGAAATTCCAAATATTTTCGTCAGTTGCTAATATATTTCTATTAATAAGCTAATATTGACATGAAGGAAATTTTTGGCTAGTTATTGCGTGACAATATTTAAAAGTAGGAAAAATCTCATTTCAGTATTGTTTAATATTTATAAATTGAGTAGATATTAATAAATTACTTGACAAATTAAATACTGAAATTTCTCATTTTATTAATAAACTTTTTATCAAATTTTTCGATTTTTTTCAAAGAAAGTATAAAAACTAAAATTATCATCTTTCGTTGACATTATTTTAATTACCGGTACGCTATTTTTTAATAATATGCAAAAGATATGTTTTATGTTTAATCATATTTTATTAGTTAAAGGAAATAAATTAAAAGAGAAAAGTTAAATATCTAATTCCTAATTCATTTCGGGGGAAAATTCAAAATAGCAAGATAAAATAAATAAATTTACAGTTATATTTAATGCTGTCATTATAAGCAATGAAAAAGTGTTGTTCACACATTTTCCACACATTAATTTCATAAACTCATTGAATATGTCAGATATAATTTAGGGTCAATAACTTTGTATTTGTAAATATTGACAATTGCAATTAGGTCAGATCGATTAGAAACATCTATGCATATCAACTTGAATATCAAATTATCTCCTAGTTTATCATTCACAGAGAACAAGATAACTTGTTAAACTAAATACAGTTTTTTATAAAATTACTTATTGTTTTTAACATCATATCATACATTATTCAATACTTGAATCAATAAAATCATCAAAATATGAAAGATAAATAAACAACTTAAAATATTTGGTTAAATTAAGAATAAATAAACAAACAGTACCAGAGATTATTCAGGATAAATAGAATAAATTTTAGAAAAACCTAAAAAGTTTAATTACTTCTAAAACTTTCTTTTTTCACTTTCTGAATTAAACATGAGAAAACAGACAGTTGTTTAATAACCACAATCTGTGAGAGGAGAAATAGGACCCGAGTCAATTTATTTAATATTATTTTTATATAAAACATTAAATTTTTGAGATCTTTTCGGTCTGAGGCTCAAAATTTAATGGTAGGCTCAGATAGAGGGGTTAGCAGAATCCAAAATGGCCTTATTAACCCCTTCTATCTGGGCTGGCAACAATAATCAACTTTTTCTCCCTCATATTATAGAATAAACATGAACACATATTATAGAAAAAAGATGTTTAAAAATATAAGTTTAATATAGAAATACTTTATAATTTCCTTTTTAATATTATCATGACTATAAATATTTGTTTTTTCCCCATAGCATGAAATCATTAGATCATTAGCGTTTTACCATCGAATTAATATATAAAATAAAATCTTTCTCTTTGATAAATTAGTAGTTAGATTATTTATTAGGTGACATTAACTATTATATATGAAGATATTTTTATACCGAAAAACTTTTAAAATTTTATTTAGCTGATAATTTTAATAAATAATAGTATTTAGTATTATACAGTATTTAGAGTGAGAGAAAACATATGAGATGCTTCAGAAAACAATGCAATTATTTCTAATGAAAGTGTAATAGTGTCTAGAAACATTTTCTCAAAATAACTTCTTAATGGAAAAACATTTGAAGGGCAACGAACGAAAAGACAAACCTAATATATTGTACGTGTATAGGAAAAATAAGAGAACGACATACAATTCGAAAATACAAATATGCAAATAAATTATTTAAAGCTTAAAAATATACACAAGAAAGTAAGATTATGATTATTGAATGAAAAGTAATTAATTCTTTCCAAATGAGTAGTCAAGTATAGTTCCCATTATTTTTTACTAATTCTAATTTTGCCTTTTGAATAATTCATTTACATATTTCTTTATACGTATTTTGTGTCATTATTCTCTCAATTTACCCTTATTTCTTTATTTTATTTGGCTTTATTAGTATTTTATTTTACAAAATAAATACTCGCAATATAGCCCAAGAACGAAGCATCACAGAGTTTTCAAATTTTAGATTTTATCTTATTATATAATATTAGCAATATTAATTTTTAAGTTCCTGTCGTTCGTTCAAAGCCTCAAAAAATCAATTTATTAGGAAGAGTATTTGTGGTTTCTATTATATTCATTTGACAGATATATATAATATATACAATAACGTCATTTATCATCTTAAAAAGCTTTTCTTATAGAATATTTATGTTTTGTTTTTCAGAATGTTGTTAATCTCTGGAAACTATTTCACGAAAATATTCCTATGTTTTTAATATCTTGCTTTTATAAATAATATTTTAAGGAAATATTAATAATATTTTTTTCAATAAGGCAAAAACTATTCGTTCTTATCCGAAAAAATAATGATTTATGTAAAGTTTCATTTTCCTCCTCTTCATAGCGCTCACATAACAATATTTTTAAGATCATTTTTAAAGAATTATATCTTTAAATATATTAATCATTCCCCTCATTTCAATCTACCTTTTAGGTTAAAACCAACAGGTTAAATATAAAATTTTATTAAGGAAGAAATAAAATATGATCAAGGAAAATTTATTATACAGTATTAAATATATTTAAAGCTATTTTATCAGCTAGGTTTCATAAATTTAATGATCTTGTCTATAATTATGCAAAAATATTTCTTAGGAATTTATTATTATTGTATATTATTTGCAATAACTATTAAAGGCTTTTTTTGCACACAATTAAAATATCAAACTGTCTAATATCTCACCCAATAAAAGTAATTATATTATTTTATTAAAAGAAATGATAAATTTACATGTTATAATTCATAATTAATCTCATTATTAATTATTAATCATAAAAGAAACACGAAATTTTTATATACATTTCCGTATATATATTTTCTTCATGTTAGTGCCATCTATTGCTAAAGAAGAAACAAAAATATTTTTTGTTTAATAAAATTGAAAAAATTATTTGAACATTAAAAGTAGTTTATTCTTATAATGTAATATGATGATAAGAATTTTAATCAAATATTTGAAAGTTAAAAGTTTTATGATTTCAAATTACATAAAATATAGATTTATAACTTGTATATTTTTAGATTAATCATAATTTAAATTATTAAAATATAATTTTTTAAAACATGTTACATGAACTGATTATAAAAAATAAATATTGTATATCATTTTTTTTTTAATTTCTTAATAAAATTTTAACACAAATGAAAAAATTTGAATCAATCTTTATTTATTAGAAATATTTTTTGTAGTTTATTCTTATAATGTAATATGATGATAAGAATTTTAATCAAATATTTGAAAGTTAAAAAGTTTTATGATTTCAAATTACATACAATATAGCTTTACAACTTGAATTTATATGACCTTTGGTAATAGTAAGTTCTGCTTTATTATAATGGAATTTTTTTCATAAAATAGATATACAGTATTGTGTCACGATTCTAGAAGCAAAAGTTTTCTTCTTGAAACATTTTAATATTTTTTTTCAATCATATTAAATTAACAAAGATAAAAATTAAAATTTTTATATCTTTTCACATTGTTTTTGCATATATACGATTACCGAACTTAACATAAATCTAACTGCTAATAATAGATTATAAAACGCAATTATTGTCTCTAAAATCGTTTTTATATCGTCTTAGCATGATTGTTAATTATTAAAATCATCTATTTTCCTTATAGAAGAGTTTAGTAATTGTAGAAACACAAAAAACATCGATATATCAGAAAGGAAGAATATAACATTCTCTTACTCTTCGATAGATTTTAACTTGTTTATAATTTAAACATTATGTTTATAGTTATTTAATTAATTAAAACTGAATATAATAGTTTACGTAACAATAACTAACGTTTGTTATTCTAAATATATTATCGTGTGACCTATTTATTACCAAAGATTATGCTTTGAATAATTTGCGCTAGTCTTAGCCGTTTAATTATGTTGATGTACACTCAGAAAAAAAAAATTTGGTTTATTAATCGTGCAATCGGTTAAATTAAATTAATTTATAAAAAAATACTTAGTTTAAATTAATATCAGCAAAAATACAAGTAAAACCGAAATAAATTGCGCTTCTGAAGTAAAATTAAAAATATAAAAAAGGAAACGTTAGAAATAATTTTATTTTTTCAGTTTAAAACAATTTTTTTTCCAAAATTGTTTACGTGTTTTAAATTCAAATTTTTAGCAAATATTTTTAGATTTAGAAAAATATTTTAACATTTAATGAATAAATAAAAGAATGCGCTATTATTACAAATAAAAATTTTGCACGTAAATTTGTCGTTTTTAATATGACACGTATTCATTTTTAAACAAAATCAAACTTCTAAGTCCTTGAAATGAAATTTTTATGTGATTTAAATGATATATGCTTTTAATATTTATGATCTTCAAACGTACTTTGTGGAACTCGTACAGAAACAGAATATAAATCAAAATGTAAAATGGCTGTAAATAAACTTAATAAATTACATTCATGTTCTAAATATTATTTGCAAGTAATATTCTTTAATAATTTATGCACAAAAATATAAAATCTGACAATAATAATAATAATATAGTTAAAAATAGCAATTAAAACATTCATGATAAACATGGAATATATTAGTAAAGTCGTCTGATATGATCGGGCTTTTAAACATTTTCAAAATGATTGGTTTATATATATTCTATTAAAAATCGGTTCATTTTCATAAATTTTAATATAAAATCTTAGAAAAGTTGTTAGGAATAACAAAATTTCTATATTTAAGAAAGTTGATGATCATTCATTTTAAACCAATAAGCATTAACATTAAAATACATTTAAAAATTAACAAAATACATGATATTTTTTTATCTGCACATTATGAATTTTATATTATACGTCACTTATAATAAATTAAATGTTAAGCATGATTTTATTTTAATTTTTAAGAGATATTATTTAAATATTAAAAGTTCTTTTTTTATTTTTTTTCCAACAGAGGGAGCGATAATTGTAATATTAAAGGATATAAAATAGAAAAAAGGTCTAATAGAAACTAACATGTACATCAACAGTCATTGTACCAGTCTGGTAATATATTGATCAACATAGAGGTAGTGCTGTGGCATATTTACCGTAGTGACAGTTATGATTTAACAACGGCTATTAGCATAAACTTATATCAGCCACAGTTTTAAAGATCATATAATTGTTAACTATTCATCGATTAAGACAATGAGCAGCATCGTTAAGGATTGACCTACTAACAATTCTTGGTGTCAATGTGTGACTTGTTCGAATATTTCCATTGTGTTATGTGGTTCACGCGTGGCATTGGGTAAGTAAAGCATTTAAATTTTTTTATTTTATAATATCGCAAGCGCCATTATTCTTATTTATGATAAATTTGATTTTTAGAAAATTGATTAGTATTTAGAATAAATCGGCATTTTAAAAAATTGAAAGAAAAACGCTTTGCAGATGATCACTTCGATATTTACTTGTGATTTTTTAATTAATTAATTGATAAATTAAGATAATATTATTAATAATCGAAAAATATTTTTCTGTCAATATATTCGAGTTTATTCATAGTGAAAAGTCGTCGCGTGTTCGTTCGCTCCCCTTGATCTAAAAAAGGCATAATGTCGTATATTATTCAGTCCATAGAAGTTATGAAATATAAATTATGTTTTTATTATGTTATTTAAAAACTTAAAGTTCAGGAAAGTAAAAAAAAAACAAGGTGTTATATAACAGTATTAAATTTTTAGGTTTAATATAACAAATCCAATTGGGTGTGGTATACATTTAAAAGAAATCAAATTCCATCCTGTCTTGCATTTTAATAACAATAATAAATATTTGCACCGTATTCCTCTTCAAGCTTTACAATTAGGATAATGCCGAGTTTAGTTACGCTCTAATTTCTAATTGCTAAATGTATATACCCACGGTGGCCAAATTGCGATTCGTGAGCCACATGCGGTCCTTTGGTATCGCTTTCAATTTGACCATTAAAATCAATAGTTAATATGGAACAAATACTTATTTAATTTAAAAAATTATATATTTGTAATTTTTTCATTTATTGTAAAAATAGTATGTTTCTATACGAAATAAATTCATGTGAAATATACAATTTTTGAAATTATTGTTAAGATTACTCGAAAAAATTGATGCTGCTGCCCTCATTGATCCAGAAACTGATTGCGCCTCTCAAGTATTTGAGATTCTCCTATATGGCTCGTAGTGACATAAAGTTTGATTTTATGACTCCATGTGTAATTTGTCAAGAATTGATTTTGCATCTTTACAATATTTAAATTAATTTTGAAGGAATATAATAAAAATAAACAATGTGTATATAGATGCAATTATTATACAAGCAAACTTAAAGCAAACAAATCTACTTGATAGCATTCGTTGTTCAAACAAAATTAAAATCTTAATTCCTTTAGTAAACCACCATAATAGGAAAAATAAGAGTAAAATATAAAAAAATTCTACTATTGATTAATTTTTTCTTTTTATATAAAACTTGTTGCTGGAAAACTGTTTTCATTTTCTTGCTATCAATTATTAAAATGAAGTTCTATGCAACGTATACTCAAAAACATTTTAAGTATGATAGATAATAAGTAATGATATCAGTAATTTACTCTTCAAATTTATTTGATACTAGACGTGTTTATAAAAATTTCGTAAAAGAAGCCAACATTAGTTTTATCAGTATAGGTCACATATAAGATGCAAGACGAAAACATTTTAATCTTGAGAGCTTTAAATAGTTTTGGGAAGTTTTTCTCGAATGTATCGATCCTTTAAAACAAAATCAGCAAAAATTCTTTAAATTGTTTGATAAATAAACAAAATTATTGTATTTTTAAATCGAAATGCCTTTGTTAAAACTGGCGACTTCAAGACTTCTAATATAATAAAGAAAACAGCAATAGCAACAGATTATATAAGTTAAATTTGTTTTTGGATTGCTGAGTAACTAAGAAAGTTTTAGAAAATTGCTTTTTCAGCTACTTTGTGTCTCTTTTTAAGAATGTATAAGATTTTTCGCTTTATCTTGTCAAAAGTAACATAAAAATTATTTATATAAGCTTATATCGAACATATTTGCTTTCGGAACGATTTACTGTATATATTTGAATGAAATTTCCTTTAAACAGTTTCTTTTGCAATTATAGAAGAGCATTTTTTTATTATAAAATGACAAAAAATTTATGATTATTTGAAAGATTTTATTTCGATTTATCGCATTTTGAATTTTTATTTAATATGAAACATTTAATTGATATATGCAATCTCGGTTATCGGATCGAATTACTACACTAAGTGCTTGCTCTCTATTCTATGTATGTGTCCAATACTTACACCAGAATTTTTTGCAAATATTATTTTAATTTTATAAAATAATGTTAACTGCATTATTTAATGAATATAGGTCTAAATATTGGATGGATTATTTTACTGTTAATTTACAAATTAAACATAAATTTGTTTAGGATTAAATACAGTATAATCTTACTTGTGTAGTTCCCTCTTATATATAAATTTACAGTAGGCTATTGTATGTTTTCAAACTTTATTCTTGCTTATTCTACAATTAATTTTCATAATTAGCATAAAATTATATTATTAATATAATTCTAAATTTTAAAGATATTTCTGAAAAACTTTTATTCTTTATCTACTAGTATAAGAATTTTCTTTTATTTTATAGCATTTTCGATTATATTTCAAATAATAATAATACTGTATTATATTTTACTAATATATTATCTCATTTATATATTTTGTTAGATATTTTACTATTTTCGGTTAATCAAAAGATAGCGAAAATTTTACTGTTCTCTGTATAAATAGACTATGCAGTATTTCATTTCGTTTTCTATAGAAAAATCGTTGATATGTATTGAAAATTTTTAAATAATAAAACGTGTTTTTCATCAATTATACATTTTTCAATTAATAAAACTAGATTATATAATGAGAAATCAATATCAGGACATGTCCTTCAACAAAACATTTTATATTTACGAGTTTTCGGATCGACGATCAAAAACGGTATACTAAATTATTGATAATTACAAAATTTCTGTGAAATAAGTTTTAGATCAAAATTTCCACAATAATAGAAAAATATAACTGTAAAAAAAAAAAAAATTCGATTATAAGACTGCACGAAAATGATTTCTTTCTGATCTAAAGTTTTTCTTTGTTATGTTTTCTCCTGTATTATAACAGCAATTATATCAATATATATATAGATCAGTAATTTTGTTTCTTAAAGCAATTATTTTTATTTTGCTGATTTTGAACTATCATCTATTCGTACAGTTAACACGAATTATAGAAAAAAAATTTTTTTTCATAACGTTGATAACGTTTAAAGTTTGAAATTCTACAGTTTTAATGGTTATAAAATTACCGCATTGCGTGATTTCCATTCAAATAATACAGGTTATACTAGATTATAGGCATAATTTATTATGTGATAGTTGTTTTCAGTCTAGCAATGGATGTTATAAAATAGCAGCCAATCCATCCTTCATCATCTTATAAACATTTAAAACTAAGATGTAATATGAAGTTTGATTGGCTCGATTTTGGCAAATTTTGCACTTGAAACGAACTGATAATCAAACTGAATGTAGTCACCTTAGCAACAGGTTTATTGGGATTCATTTAACTATATTTATTCTGCCAGCGATTATATTTTATTGATTAGGTGTACATATTTATATATATCGATTAATTTCACGAACCATTTAATTATATATACTTTTAAAAAAATGCAAACACTTGAAATAAAATTCTAAATCGGAAAAAACGATAAAAATGGATAATGTTCAAAAGATTCGGCACAGAATCATTCTTTTTTTTCATTTTGAAAGACTGCATGACATTAAACAAAACACTGACTTAGTAATCTAATGTTCTACAAAATTTCTTTTTATTGTATATTTAATATTTATTTTGACATTACTATCTAGGAAGTTATTATTTTTTTAGAGATGTATATTTAAGAAGTTCCTATATTTGCGTCTTCAGTTATTTTTATTTTTTGTAACTTAAAATCGAATTCACTGGAAGAAAGTCTAATATTTAAAGCGGGGGTGTTTTGGTCTCCTTGGGCCGCATTTGATGAAAAAAAATTGTCTCGGGCCGCACATAAAATATATTAATTCTAACGATAGTCGTTAAACAAAAAAGTTAATAAATAAGGTATATTATATGATATTCACTATGACAAATAAGCTAAAATCTCGTTGCGTAATAATCTGATTTCTTTTCGTTCAGAAATTTTTTAAAAATCATTCAGCAAGTTAAGAAGTTTAAATCACTTAAATAAGAAATATTTTAGAAAATGGAAATAGGAAATGTAGATAGATATTTAAATAATAAAAATTTGATTAACTTCATTATTTTTTTATATATTTTTAGTATTTTTATATATTCCAATTAGTAAAAAAAAGAAATGAAACACATTTCTTTTCCTTTCTAGTGGGGAAATAGGAAATGTAGATAGATATTTAAATAATAAAAATTTGATTAACTTCATTATTTTTTATATATATTTTTAGTATTTTTATATATTCCAATTAGTAAAAAAAAAGAAATGAAACACATTTCTTTTCCTTTTTAGTGGGATTTTTGATGTTACGGTGTTGTAAATAACACTTTTTTAATAAAAACTATTACAACGCCGTGCGAATTTCAAAAAATAAAAAAAAATTACATAAAAATCGCAATGTTTTAAGGACGTTTACCATTTTATGTTGGGCAGCATTCATTATAGTGCTGGGCCGCAGGTTGGACAGCCCTGATTTAAAGAAACGTTTTATTTTTTCAGATAACATTGAACTGCATAGTCATAATGATATCGGCCTATATTTCGATATAAAGGTAGCATATATAGAAATTTAATTTGGGATTATTTTGGGAGAAGAGAGAGAGCGAACTAGGCTGTCAAACTTTAGTATTAAAATATTCATTGAAAGTTTAATTTTCACGCTATTAACAAGGGATTGAATAAGAAAAAACAGTGATACAATTGTTTAAAGAATTAAATGAAATGAATATCCGCATCAGTGATGATATATACAGTATTCACTATCACTGATTTCATAAATAAAAAAAATCTTTATTAAGTTATTAACTATTCCACTAACTAGATCATTTCACTCTTCATTTATCATTCTGTTTAATGCCTACAGCATGAACAGATTTTTTTTAGATCTCAAAAGAAATAATGGATTATATTTTCATAAAATAAACTTTTACTTTGATCCATAGTGCTTCTTTAAAAATAAGGATAACTTCAAAATATTAATAATTATAGTTTAAATTTTGAAAAAAAATTAACTAAAAAAATCGCATGATTTTCTTCCAAATTTTTCATAATTAATAAGTAGAAAGGTTAATATAAATCGGTTTAAATTCATATTTTATTTAATAAAGCAATTCATCATATTGAAACCTAAATCAATTACATTAATAAAACGAATGTAAAATTTTTTAATTTTTAATAAAAAAATTGTTATATTATTAATTTTTATATTATTTTTTTCTTAAATTTTATTTTTTTGATAATTTTAAAATGGTTGAATTTCCTACTTCTACCACCAGGCGGCTAAACATATCATGAAAGAAAACGTGCATGAGTGATGTCCTTCCTTTATTTAATGAATTACATATTATTTTCGTTTGTCTTAGGAAAGATGGGGACTGGCTCAAGTCGATTTCGAGAGGCAGTCAAAACCCCGGATATTCAGATATCTCCGGAGATGAATCCAGAAGAAATTCCGACATTGCCACAAGTTGAATCTCAAGATTCCAGATTAGTTGAAGGGATAGAAGAGATTAATCCCGCACCAGTCAATAATCAACCGATAGCTAGAACTAGAGACGTAACTGAATCTGTGCCAAACGATGATTTGTCCTTTGACCTCGAAAGCATTTTTTCCAACGTGACTTCCGTGGTTTCGGACAGAACGAAAACAGGCCAAATAAACGATAGGGGTCTTGGCAATAGCCATGATTCTCAAAGCCAACCGAAACCAATAGTTTTGCCTTCAATGGAATTATCTAGAATAAAAAACAGGACTAGTAATGCTTTCGAGGAAAATGTGAAAACCGTACACGATATCCAAGCCGAAACGGAGAATAACTGGAATTATAGAAAGGTTGGTACTTTTTCTGTACAAAATTATAATTTTTGATGTTTTTAATATGAATAATATACATAATTAGAATTTAAAAAATGAACTTCCGATTATTCAAAATCGGAAAATATTTTTATTAATTCTTAAAAAAATTTATTTCTAAAAAAATTTAAATAATAGTCTTTCCAATATACATGATATCATATTAATTAATCCATTACACCTAAATCATAAAATATACATGTTTGAAAATCCGTTATTTAATACCTGTTGCATTTCATTTCTTATTGAAATAATAGAACAACCAAAACAAATTTTGGTTTTTTGTTTTTTAATAATCATCTTCCATTTTATATCATAAAATTATTATAAAAATATAACAAAAATCTAAATCGATTTGAATTATGGCAGAAATTAAGATAGGGATTTTTTTAAATTTAATATTTTAACGATATTTTTGGAAAAGTCACCTGAACTAATTTGACTCTAATTTGACTGCAATAAATTCATCGATCATACGAGATTTTGACTACATATTTAATTTTTTTTCTTTTAAACTATTAAAAATGCGACATGCTCCACCTATTAAGAGATCGTGCGAATTAGCAAACTTTTTTACCTACAAAGTATTAGTTTGGGTGGAGAACCATTTAAAATTTAATAGTTTAATTATTGAGTTATAAATAGTGATTTTTCTTTGAATTTAAACTAGCAATATAACATTAATAATATAATTAGCCGAATATTTTGTATATGAAAATCGCAGCATTTTATGTTACAGCACTTGTCTACTTTTGTCGTTTCATAATTAATTCATTGTCATGCAATAAAAATTGGTTTCATAAATTTAATCTTGAATGATTCTGTACATGCTATCGCAAGTTTTGATAAACATAACAAATTTCCTAGAATGGAATGGTAACTCGTCGATCGACACAGTGATATTGAATGTGATCTGGGTGTGACTTCTCCTTTTAAATTGCCAATTTATTGCTTAGTAGATCCCACATATATAACCGTTTCCGAAGTCTATATAACGTAAATATTATATTGTATACATTTTTTTATAATGGAAAATATTCTATAATTACTACGACATTCTGAACGTTTAACCTTCACTATTGATTGACCTACATAAGTTTGTTTTCATAATTTTTAATTATCAATATCTATCAATTATTTTCTAGAAAACATTTCCCAAGGGCATTAAATTAACGATACCATTATCTTTATAAATTTTTTTATAAAATATTATTATAGTTTTTAATAATCATAATATATAAAAATAAATGTTTTTCGAATTTTTTATCAATTTTTTACATTATTTTTTTAATATTAAAAGCATTCAAAAATCAGAATTCTTCCAACATATTTTCAACACAAAAACGTTCAAAAATGTAAATTTTTCGATCCAATTATTTATAAAATAATTTTTAAACAAACATATTCGAGAAATTTTCCTATTTACAGTTTATTCCGAAACATATTTTTCGATCACAGTTTCTCCGAATATTTCCCATAAATTTCTAGAAAATTTTTCGATTATAATTTTCCTGAAAATATTTTTTATTTTTGAATATTTCTACATTATGATCTACATAAAAAAATATATTTTGTGAACAATATATTCCTTCTAGCATATTTTTGATTATGAGTTTTCCTGAATATTTTAAATATAAACATTATTTTAAATGTTAATTTTAGTTCTATGTCAGTTTCACTTAATTTAATTATATTTAATCTTTAAATAATTTAAATTAAACATGTTGAGCTATAAGTTTTAAAATAAATTATTAATTTTTAAAATTATATATAACCTATAAGATAAATAGATCATACAACTACGAAAAATAATTACCTGTACTTTTAATTTATGAAAGTTTTAAAATTAATTCAGATATTACAAAGTCAATTATATTTATGCGATAAATATAAAATGACATATGCTAATTATAAAATGTTTTTTTAATAAAATTTATATAAGCCAGAATAATTAAATTATAAACATTTAATTAAAAAATGTAATTAATGCTTGAGTAAGCGAAAAAGAGGAAAACTTAGAGAAGAAAAAATTGCTAAAAAAGTAGAAACTAGCTCTATGTAAAATAAAAAATATTTGCAATGTTGTACATTATTTTTTCATAAATTTAAAATGTTCACTAAGGTCGGCATATTCCCCCGATTTACCCTATTCGATAATATAACATTAATCAATTATCACAGTAATATATCTGGATATTGATTATCATTAATAACAAGATAATGGCCTACTTGTTAATTAAAGTATTTCTTTCATCAATTTTCAAGAACTACTCACTATACGTGTTGATTTCATTAAAGTTAGATCTGTTGAAGATAAAATTGGGAAGAGATAAAAGCTAAAAATTTAATTATTCTTCAAAAATATCGGAAAAAATTAGCTTAGAAAATGTACGGTTTTAATATCTCGTACGGTCGCCATTTTACAATGTAGAAATTTTAAAATTAGCCGTAGGCATATTAAAACATTAGATAAATAAACTTTTTTAAAATTTCAGGATAATGTAGTTCATAACTTATTCATATTTAGGAAACTGGGTTGCTAAGTTTAAAAGAGAAATGCAATAACTCAAAAAAAGAGTGTCTTCGATATTTTACCTGATGTAACGTATGACAAAAATAATTCTTGTCAAGTCGAGTTTTGCTTGCTGAATAACAGAACTTTAACGTGAAGCAATTGACTTTCAGGAATCGAATATTCAAGAATTTAACAGAAAATAATAAAATATTTTAAATTATATGTAAAAACATTTTAATTTTTCCAAAAGTGAAATTTTTATTCTTGTTTGCGTTTAAATAATTTGTAAAGCAAAAATTTATTTTGAAGTGTTGGAAATAATTTATCAATTTTAAAATACTGTAGATAGAAAAAAAATCTATTAATTATTAAAATCATTAAATATTTTATATCAAACTTATTTTATTATTTTATTTAAATATTATAACTTATTAATTAATTCACGTTGTAGAAGAAAGTACTGTAACGCTGTTTTAAATATTGCTTTAGTCATTTAAGCTATAGAATTACAATATTTCAATATTTCAGACAGAATTTGTATAAATATGTAACTGAATTATATTTAAACAATAACAATAAATACAGTTTATAAATTTTTATAATTTTTCTTCGATTAAAATTCCTCATTAATTTATAAAGATATTGTTTAAAATGTAAGTATAAGTTTACTGATAGTAAGTAACCACTTAAAAAATCCTTAATATAACTATAATAATTTTTCGTATGCAAAGATTAGTTTCAAAAATAAACAATGGAATTTTTAATATCTCGAACGGCCGCCATCTTGTAACATAAATTTCAAAATTAGTAGTCGTATGTATATCATGGATAAAGGAATGCTTCTCTAAAAGTTGAATTCTATGTAATGTTTTGTTTGCGAAATATTTTGCGGATGATCAGTCCGAAATCATAATTATATAAGGCCAATTTTATAAAATATAATAAAAATGTTTTCAAATGATTATAATCTTTACTTATGACAAATATTTTTAGACATACCATATTAATATTTTAAATGGTGCCATCTTGTAACGGGATCAAACAGGTACCTTAAAAATCAATATGTATGTACCTTGTATAAGAAAAAATATCCTAAAATTTGAATTGTTTGCGATACGTGGTTTTCGAGATATTTTGCGAATTTTCGAACGTTCAAAATTAAGCCTAGAACACACCGAGACTTTTCTGCGCAGAATAGTAGAATGCAGAAAATTTTCATTCTGCTTTGGTTCTGTTTTCTGCAAAATATAGCAGGTGCAGTTAAGTGAGTTAAGTAGAGTGCATTCCGCCGCCATTTTACATCCTCTGCAGATCGATAATCACGGATAACTTTGTGAAAAGTAAACCATAATACTATATTTCTTTTTCAAATTTTTGTATTATAAATTAGAAAAAGAATATAGTATTATGGTTTACTTTTCACAAAGTTATCCGTGATTATCGATCTGCAGAGGATGTAAAATGGCGGCGGAATGCACTACAGTTAAGAAACAAAAGCGGCACCTTGTGTTTTTTTTTATGCTAAGCAAACTGATAATTTATAAATATATTCTAAAAATATGAATATATTCTTTTAAATATGAAACATTTTCATTTTAAAAGAAAATCATTATTTATATTATATTTCCATTATATTATTATAATTTTATGAATATAATATAATTTCTCTGCGTCAGGCAAATGTGATCGGATGTTCTTTTCAGAATATTTATTACCTGTTGTATTATGCCGTATGCCGATGGCTTTCCATATAGACTGCTTTAAAATTATGTAATTTTTATTCTTTTTGTCATAAAGACAAGAATATTTTCTTGTCTTTGATAAATATCTCAGTATTTACAGCAAGCAATGATCGCTTACATTCCGCCACGTTTTAAACGTATATGACGTCATATGTAAACAATGCTACGATTGGTTGTAGTTAGGCAGAAACCTCGAGCAGAATGAAAAACTTGAGCTGTGCTAATGTCAATTTTCTCTCCCTGTTTTTGCTTAGATACGCATAAATTTCTTTCTGTTTTTTGCCGCTCTTTCTGCAATTCTGCGCAGAAAAGTGTCAGTGTGTTCCAGGCTTTAATGCATATAATCATTTTATTTAAAAAAAGGCACAAAAATGGATAAATTTTGTATTAAAATGTTAATCGTCATGTTAATTATAAATTTCAATATAATAACTATTGCTTCACTCTTTGATTATTTTTTGCTGTACTTAAAAATTTTATTTGTATTAGTGAAAATTTTAAACTTTTAGTAGCTTCTATACATTATTTCGAATAAAATTTATCTGTTCCCCCTTTTTTAAGATATTTATGTTTAAATAACAAGAAATAGAGATGCAAAATTTTGGAATTCTTTTTAGTTTTATTATCCGACTAGCTTTTTTTTTTACTAAAATAAATGAGGAATGAAACAATTGCCAACATTTAACTGCATGAAAGAACATCTTATAAATAATTTAAATAATTTTATTTAACATTCCAGCTTTTCTTAATGAAGATATAAATATTCGACAGTGGCATTAGAATTTCCAATTAATTTTCAATTGAATGCATTTCTGTTTCAAACCCAGATATTCTCTGTTGTTTTCTAAGAATTTCTTTAACTAATTAACATATCTCATTACTACAAATTCTATCTTAGAGAGCTTTTGTTTATTTACACAAATTAAAACTTTTAACTAAACATAAATCAGCCAAACATATCTCTCATCTCGAAGGTATTTTAAATATTCACAAGACACTTAATCTGTTGAATAGTTATTCAAGAATTAAAATGGCTTAAATTATATCAAACCATGTTTGAAATAATTTGAAATTTTAGTTAGATTCCGCAGTTTTTCTTTTTAGTCAGTGCTAATGAACTCAGTTAGGAAGAAAACTCACCTGGGACAGTTCAAGTAAAAATAAATTAGGCTATCCGTCTTATATTAGCATACAGTTTATGAGCTATATCACGCAAATTTAACATGTAACGTTTTATTCAATAATAGAAAATAATCAAACACGAAGTTTAAAATCGCAATGAAAATCGAATAGGTAGAGAATAATTTTTACCATTTTTTACGTACATAAAAAAGGTCTTTATGTTTTCACTTTGTTCGTCTGTTTGTCTGTAAAAATTTCAAAAATAAACATTCACAGAGTCTTCAAATTTTAGATATAGTATTCATTTATTACCATGATGTGTGACTATTAATTTGAAATTCCAATATCTTATTCCAAGATGGTGATACTTTAAATTTAAAAAATAATCGATGATTTTGTAATTATTTTTCATACATAAATGATATTATATACAAGATAGTCGTGATTAAACTTCCTCTATTCAGAACTTTCTGTAGTCCGATCTAATAATCAAAATAGCATCAAATTTGATACAGAAACTAATTAAGCCATGAGAAGCAGGATTCCGCGAAAAAGTTTAGTTCAAAAAATCGCCGATAGAGAAATATGGCGCTGTACAATATAAATAAAGCGTGAAAATGGACAAACAAAATTAATAAAAAAAAACTGAATTGAAATGAATGATTATTTTTGTGTTACGTTTAAGATAATAGAGGAATAAAATTTTTAATTATCCGTTTAATTTAGTACAATAATTCTGAGTTAGTGGAGCAAAATACTTTCTGAAACTTAGTGCCGAATTTGAGCATATTCGCTCACCCATGCGCAATAGGACATGGTTGAATGTAGCCACTATTCTCATAAACCAGAAATTGCATCATCTACGCAGCATTCTCAACAGCAGAATGTAGCATGGCTGTAATTGCATAAAATGTTCGTAACAGTCCGTGCGGCATTGTCCTTAAAGTTACCAAGTTGGAGACACCGCCACAATAGACCGTCGGCCTTAATGTAATCCCCCAATCAAAAATTGCATGGAATGATATCAGGGAAATAAAATGGCCAGCAGATGGAAAGCAGCGACTAATCATTCTGTCTTCTGTGATGTGATGCCATAGAAGCTGCTTTACCAGTCATGCAATGTGAAGTTTTCTTCATAAACATAAAAATGGTGTCGGACAAACATTAATATTGTGATCAACTTTCTTTTATGCAAATTATTGGGTTCTGGACTACACAGCACTATATCGGCGACTTTTTGAACTACACTTTTTTTCGAAATTCTCTTCCCATGTCCTAGTTAGTCTCTCTACTAAATTTGGTGCCATTCTAGTTGTTAGATTGAGCTACAGAAGGATCTAAATAGGGGAAATTTAATTATGCCCATTTTTTTATATTTTTGTTCTGAAAAGCTTTTTTTATAAAGTGCTACTCATCACTGGTAAAAGTTTTACGTACGTTTCTATCAGATTGATACGAATGATATGTTTAAAATATTTTTGTGTTACATCCTTCATTATTTGGTAAATATAATTCCCTGTAATATCATAAACCATCTTAGCAATTTTTAATTGTTTTAATTATGCGAAAATATTGCAGAATTAATTGATGAAATACTCTACAGTAAAATAATAAAATTTATGTATAAGTAGTTTTATTATAAATTTTATTACTTTGAGCAAGATTAAATCGTGAATTGCATGTAACAACAGTCCTACATTACGTGCATTGTGTTTTATGGACAAAAAAGTAATATTTAAAAGGACTGTCAAATATTTCGGTTTTATGTTATCGGAATATGCACAATCGCTGTAATATTATAACTAAATACACGCAAATGTTAAAAAATCAAAAGTAAAATAATAGATTAATAATGCTTTTATCCAGAACTATGCATATGCATTGTTTGAAATGATCGAAATAATTTTTAAACATTTCGGCAAAGAAAAATTCGAGTAACGCCCTTTTAAAAGTTTTCGAATTATGGTTACGTCTATGTTCTTTTCGTCGTGTCACGCACGTTGTCAATCAATATGTTGATATTTAGTTCCATTGAAGTTTTATAGAAGAAATTTATCTGGATATTTTGAATTATTCACGATTTTTCTGCTTATCGAAAAGTACATTTTTAAAAATTTTCTATCATTTTGAATGACAAAAATGTCAATATGATACACAATCGAATTATTTAAAAATATAACTGCTGTTGCAAGCAAAGAATAGAATGGATAAATTTGTCATTTCATGCGGATACACTCTGATTTATAGTATTGGTAAGGTAATTCGTGATGATCGTGATCACATCCTCATTTTATATATGAATGAATTTCATTATTTAAACAACGTACACCGACCTGTCATCCCCTCCAACCAGCTAGAAAATGTACATATAAAAGGTTGGCGCCGTTCGGATCGATAATTATCTTGATGCAGAAAGAAAACTCATAAGTTATAACTACTAACCACGGACTGCATTTTGATATTACATACATCGTAGCAATTTTCGTCGAATGCGTTTTAAGTATAGGTCAGTTAAATGGGTTAGGAGTACAGTATTAAACATACCACTAAATAAAATCCCTGACCTATTAAGTTAACTGAAAAATGACTATCTTATGTGTCTAGCTAATCCTATGACGATACTGTATAAAGGAACAACTGTTGAGTTGACCTTAATTACGTAAGGATAATTAATGACTAGAAAGTTGGAACTATAATTACCGTAACTTTCAGAAACGTTTTATTTTAATAGCTTTACCTCGCAGAGATAACAGTTCCATTTTTGGGACAATTTAGATATTTAATATAGGCCATATTGAACTTGGATGATCTTAGCAATGTGCACTTTGTAAACTTTTATGTTTTTAATACGTAAACGTTATCAAAAAGAACTACAGTGGACTCTCCATTTTACAAACTTGTACGGACCCCCAAAAGAATTCGTAAATGGGAATGGCATTAATTAACATTTCGGACTTTTTAGGACCAACTAAATAGTTCGTAAAAACGTGTAGTTCGTAAATTGGAGTTCATAAAACGCGAGTCCACTGCAGCATCATTAAATCGAATTATATTAATTCGTTTAGTATAGAAAAAGCGTTATTATAAACGAAAATTTCAATTTATGTGAGAGTTTGATCACATTCGAAATTTTTTCTGCTAATAAAATCTATGGAGATTTTAATAGATGAAGAGTAGTTTTAAATTGAAGTTGCATAAGCAAAATTCATTATAATCCAGTTACAGATAAATTAATGAATTATGTTATTAATTATTTCTCATTAGTTCCATATAAGTCATATAAAAATAATCATGATTATTAAGTCTAATAATTATTACCTTTCACAAATATCTCAAACATAGCATTTTATACTAGCATAGGATTTATGTTGAACTTCAGCAATGAAGATGTTTCAATGAATTTGATTTTCTCGGTGATTTCGGATCGGTAATTCAAGAACGAAGTGTCAATAAATTCTTTATTACTTTCTTTTATTTGCTTTATGAAAAATGGTTATGGTTTTGTCGTTCGATTAATCCATTAAAAAGCTGACGTTAAAAGTAAACGATGATTGATTGATTAGAATCAAAATGTCGAGAATCAGGATTTATTTTTAAAACTAACTTTATGAAAATGGGTTAAGATAGACATTTATCAAAAAAGAAAAGTTCTTTAAAATAAAAATGGATTACTGGATTATTATTACAAAAATGTATTTTTGAAAAAATGACGGGCTTCTGCTAGCAAAATTTCGCACATTTTTAGCGATTTTTATATTTATTAATTATTGCGGATATTTTTATACGTAATATGAATGATATTTACTAATGTATCTTAAATCTGAATTGGATTATTAATAACGATTACAAAATCCTGTGATATCCAAATCTTAATATGATAAATATAAAAAGTGCAAGAAATATGTATGCTATTTTTTCGCGATATAAAAAATAGCTAAAAACTTATAAAGAATTAGCTATGTAAATTAACAATATATAATATTTGATATGCATTTTTGCATCACAAATAGTTATTTGAATTTAACTAAATTAAATTGTGCCAGAAATTTCACTTTTTATCTTAATTAAAAGTGATTTTCTTCAATATATCTACTCATTTTCACGGCGATGATGTGTAAACATATATTGCAAAAAAATTTTGAATGATAGATTTTCTATTATTTAATATTGAATTCAACTTTTTGAACTTTGAATTTTTAAATGCGTTTTTTTAAAGATATTTTTATGAATAGATGCTATATTGAAATGTTTTCGGTTATAATGTAGAATGAACATTTTGCATATTGTTAAAATAATTCCTTTAATATTTAAATCGGTTAAATGATAATAATTTAAAATCGTATTTAAATTAATTATTTTCAGTTTCTAATAATCATATATTAAAATAATTATAAAATGACATTAATTAAGAATTATTTAGACTTAATATATTATTTTTCATCTCATTTTAAGTTCTTCAAATTTTTTAAAATATAGATACCGTATATTTTAATTTCATTATTAATAACAAACAAAAGTGAGAAATTTTTAAAAAGTAATTAATTCATTACATAAACGTGAACACAATTATAATATAAAAATAAAATAAGCGAAAAAATACTTTCACGCAATAAATAGGAATGTTATTCATACATCAGTAAATCATTACAGGAGCTCCTCGATTTACGTTTTTGGTAATGTTAAGTCGAATTTTACATAAGTTAAATTTATTTATCATTACATAACTGTTAGGTAAAATAAAAAAACATTGTTCAGTTATTTAACAACATTGTGATTACAATATTTGTTATCAAAAATTAATATCTTTTATTATATCTTTTATCAATTGGAATACTTTTGTTGTTAGTAAATATATTGTGAAGTTTTATTAATAGTTCTCTGCATCCAAAAAAGGGTGATAATGCTCTATCTTAGAACAGGTGATCAGTTCTTTACAAAATAAATATAATCACGGATTTGCAAAGAACTGATCATTTGTTCAGTCTTTAAGGTAGTAACAAGGTTTTATAAGCATATTGTTACATTAAAGAATAATATTGTCATCTTTAGGTACATTCTCAATATTTGCAATCAACATGTGTTAGTTTTGTCATATTCTTTGAATACTGTTCATCTGCTGCTAAGAAACAACTCGTCTCCAATGGATGAATTTTCAGGAAATTGTGTATTCGAATTCGCAAAAATTTGGTGGGAATATTTGATTTTTAGTTTAAATTGGATTATAATTATAATAATCCTACCAGTATAAATGCATTCATCGGCTGTATATTAACTTCCAGAAATGATACCCAGGATTTCTGATGTATGCGATGAATTTCATGGGATTATGTCTGAAATAAGACCACGAAATGCTTTGCCTTGCATCGTATAACTATATACTATCAATATATAGGCTGATATTGCAATAATGGCGATAATTTCTGCAAATATTGCAAATTTATCTGAGACGGTCGAGACTAACTCAACTGAACAGTTTCCTAACCTACCTCTCCATCCTGGCAAATGGATTCACGTCCATTGAAGCACTGAAATTAAGTACAAAACCAATGCTCTTAATATCTATACTGATGGATCTAAAAATGAGAACGAAGTGGAAGCTGGAGTTATGTTTGTAGATAGCGATTTTAGAACTATCTTTCAAGGACATTACAAACTCGCAAATCACTGCAGCATTACTCATACTGAACTCTCTGCTATTTATAGAGGACTAGTTGAGTTTGACAAGAATAACTATCCTTATTTTTCTATCTACATTTTCTCTGACAGTAAATCTGACTGAGCGTGCTAATCAAGAAACGATGCAATTCTTTTCTTGTTTACAAAATCAGAGAAGTCTGTCAAGTTCTCCACAAAGAGATCAAAGTCTCCTTCACTTGGATTAACAGACATTCTGATTCTATCGATAACGATAAAGTTGACTTGCTCGCTAAGAAAGCAGCTAACCTATCGTTAATTCCAGAATTCCAACTTGCCAAATTAAACAAATTATTAATAATGAAATCATTTCTCTTTGGCAAGAGGAGTGGGAGAACGGCTCGACTGGCAGACATGCCTTCAAATTTATTCTCGACTGCAACTATTTCTGTCCTTCGTATACTCTGACATAGGTAATTACGGGACATTGGCAACTTCAAAACCTACCTCGAAAGGTTTAATATTTTAAATGATAATACTTGCGACTGCGGTATCAACACATCTCAAACTGTGGACCATTTTCTTTTCCATTGGCCGCACTTTTGCACCCAAAGAACTTCTCTTAAACGAAGTGTGGTTATGGTAGGCTTCAACTGGTCTTGCAAAGAAGAAAACTTTATCCCAAATAAGGTACTATTCCACTCTCTCCTGGACTATATTGCAGCCACTAGTGCTTTAGTTCCAGACTCTTCCCAAATTACTAGTTGAATCTCCTACTGATCTGTTATTCCCTGTGGTTTCCTTCATTCAACTGTGATTCTTTGATCTCACCTCGGTGCTCTTGGTAGTGCTACTGCTGTGTGTACCTGCTGTGATTTGAACTCTCACCGATCCTCAGTGCTTTGCTACCTCACTGAATATGAACTGCGACTTCCTCACCTACGGTGAGATTTGTGCACCTTTTCGTGCAGTTACTACTGTGACTGAATGACTGACTATACTGGCGGTATGGAAGTGTTTCCTCTTTATTTTTTTCCTGGACTGATAATTGTGTTCCAGCCATAAATTTACTGCCTTCTCAATGGACGTACTATTACGAACTGCAGCATTACATCTTCGGCCTTTGTTTTGCATTTTTTTCATACATTTTTTATTTTATTATTATTTTATTTTTTTGTTTATTTTATACTTATATATTTAATGTTACACTATGTTTTTTTATCTTTATATGTTGTTTGGACAAAGTGTCAGCCACACGGATTGAAACTTACAATGAAACTATGCCTCATCTCCTCTAGTGACCTATCACACTTTTTCTAATAGGAATTCTTTTCTTTTCTCGCATTTTCCTTTTACTAACTTCTCACTTCTTTCCAATTTTATTGGGTCAAACCTCTGAATATGCCCTTCTATCATCTTTCATCCCTGTATTATTATGCTGTACGTATACATTCTTATCTTATTATTTCACAGTGTATTTGTTATATTATCGTACATTATAATGCCAATATATTGTTGCTATTCATAGCCGTAATAATGTATGCATTTAATAAACACGCAAATACAAAATATAGTAAGGTTGTTGTTGTTGTATTCGTAATCAGATTCGCCACTAATATTTATTACATTAAACTTCCTTTGACTTAATTTGCAATCTTTAAAATTGTATCCTCATAAGGAAGAAATTTTTATATACTGTACAACAAACTGACGAAAATATATTTTTGTTTAAATTGATAAAGTTAAGATACTGATAAACTTATTGTTCGAATCTTTAACTTGCATTTAAAAATCGATTAAGAGTTAAATGTGTACTGTACTATATTATTATTATTATTTTTATAAGTGTAAATAATAGCTATATTTAAGCTTATTCTGAAATGAAAATTTTATAATAATAATCTAATAGAACCTATTTTAATAATGGTTTTCATATTTGAATTTTTTCATTGTTATTTTTATAGAATTTTTGTTTAAACTTAATATGTCTCCTTCAGAATATCTGTTCCTGATTATAAAATAAATATTCGGAAGGCATATTATGTTAATTTTTTATAAACTTTTATATATTAGGATCTATATAATATAATTTCAACATTATTTTACTAATCAGATTTCATACTTTTATAGATTCTTACCTATGAAAATAAAATACAGTAGGCGCCCTCTTAACCGGCCACCATGGGACTGAACCCTTGACCAGATAACGAAATGGCCAATTAAACCGAATTACATATACAGTATACAGTATATGGAATACAATACATATATACATCACAAGATAAACAGGAAAAAAATCACAGAACACTAATACACACTGAATCACTATATTTTAATTTAAACAAACTCGCTGTTTTTCCAACGAAAATTTTTTCACAAACTTAATTACAGTAACTGAGTAGAAATAACCATGTACACTGCTTGCACAAAGCAATAACAACGTCCACTGCTCAAATAAATAGAGCAATTAATAAATACCTGGACGATAGAGGCAAACACGTCGTGACAGGCGGTGACTGCCGTATGAGTCATTTTGTTAGCTGAATGGCCTGTTAAACCGACGGCCGGTTAAGAGAGCGCCTACTGTAGTTCTAAATGTTTTAAATTCATTTTTAACCTGCTTTCGGAAGGAATATGGTCTTTTAAGATCACCATTTGTTTTGTGTCTTCATTAATAATTTCTGGATTAATTGATGGAATTTTATGAAAATGGGTGGTGATATTCTATCGTTATAGTGATCTTGATGACACATTTTGTTGTAGTATTTATAACAATTTGAAAAAGCGGACATTAAAAATAACTGAAATATTCTTTAAAATCTTTTGAATTCGATTTTACAGATCCAAAATGATCATAACGTCTGTACGATTATTTTTAACAAGCTTGATCCTTTTCTCGATCCCCTTAATATATTCGAATTTCATTTATATTGGATACTATTTATATGAGTTATATATTTATGAATTGGCAGAAAGACAGATTTAATTTATATATAGTACAATATATAAATTCTTATTTAATCTTTCAAAGATTAAATAAGAATTTCACTTCTTGGGAAAAAAGTGGCCAATAATAGATCTATATATCGTAAAAAATTTTTAAATATAAAGTACTAGAAATTACCCGCACATATAAATGAACGGAAATATACTATTGTGATTTAATCTTATAATACTTTATAAGATTAAATCACAATAGTAATATAACAGCATATTGTATAATAATAGCTTATCTTGCAAATTTATTTACTATATATTTTATTAAGCTTTAGTTTAAATGTGTAGTAATTTTGTTAATAAATAGAAATGCCATAAATTTAATAATGGGCCCCACGGGCCCGTGGAGAAATTAGTATTGGGAGCCCGTGGGGCCCGGGAATTGTCCCCACGGGCTCGTGTATTTGGGATGTCCATTTGGGTGTTGTTTGTATTTGGGACGTCCATGGTGTATTTGAGAATTGTCCCCACGGGCCCATGGGGAAAATTTGTATTCGGAGCCCGTGGGGTGGCCCCACGGACGCCGTGGGGAACCGGGGACCCACAGGACCCATAGGCCTCCCTCCACGGGTGTTCCTCACCTACGGTGAGATTTGTGCACCTTTTCGTGCAGTTACTACTGTGACTGAATGACTGACTATACTGGCGGTATGGAAGTGTTTCCTCTTTATTTTTTTCCTGGACTGATAATTGTGTTCCAGCCATAAATTTACTGCCTTCTCAATGGACGTACTATTACGAACTGCAGCATTACATCTTCGGCCTTTGTTTTGCATTTTTTTCATACATTTTTTATTTTATTATTATTTTATTTTTTTGTTTATTTTATACTTATATATTTAATGTTACACTATGTTTTTTTATCTTTATATGTTGTTTGGACAAAGTGTCAGCCACACGGATTGAAACTTACAATGAAACTATGCCTCATCTCCTCTAGTGACCTATCACACTTTTTCTAATAGGAATTCTTTTCTTTTCTCGCATTTTCCTTTTACTAACTTCTCACTTCTTTCCAATTTTATTGGGTCAAACCTCTGAATATGCCCTTCTATCATCTTTCATCCCTGTATTATTATGCTGTACGTATACATTCTTATCTTATTATTTCACAGTGTATTTGTTATATTATCGTACATTATAATGCCAATATATTGTTGCTATTCATAGCCGTAATAATGTATGCATTTAATAAACACGCAAATACAAAATATAGTAAGGTTGTTGTTGTTGTATTCGTAATCAGATTCGCCACTAATATTTATTACATTAAACTTCCTTTGACTTAATTTGCAATCTTTAAAATTGTATCCTCATAAGGAAGAAATTTTTATATACTGTACAACAAACTGACGAAAATATATTTTTGTTTAAATTGATAAAGTTAAGATACTGATAAACTTATTGTTCGAATCTTTAACTTGCATTTAAAAATCGATTAAGAGTTAAATGTGTACTGTACTATATTATTATTATTATTTTTATAAGTGTAAATAATAGCTATATTTAAGCTTATTCTGAAATGAAAATTTTATAATAATAATCTAATAGAACCTATTTTAATAATGGTTTTCATATTTGAATTTTTTCATTGTTATTTTTATAGAATTTTTGTTTAAACTTAATATGTCTCCTTCAGAATATCTGTTCCTGATTATAAAATAAATATTCGGAAGGCATATTATGTTAATTTTTTATAAACTTTTATATATTAGGATCTATATAATATAATTTCAACATTATTTTACTAATCAGATTTCATACTTTTATAGATTCTTACCTATGAAAATAAAATACAGTAGGCGCCCTCTTAACCGGCCACCATGGGACTGAACCCTTGACCAGATAACGAAATGGCCAATTAAACCGAATTACATATACAGTATTCAGTATATGGAATACAATACATATATACATCACAAGATAAACAGGAAAAAAATCACAGAACACTAATACACACTGAATCACTATATTTTAATTTAAACAAACTCGCTGTTTTTCCAACGAAAATTTTTTCACAAACTTAATTACAGTAACTGAGTAGAAATAACCATGTACACTGCTTGCACAAAGCAATAACAACGTCCACTGCTCAAATAAATAGAGCAATTAATAAATACCTGGAGG
>AYEL01089120.1:0-31658 GCA_000484575.1 Olivierus martensii | reverse complement strand
ATATTGTTGCCTGCTTATTGTTCATTAATCGTTAAGATAAAATCACAAAATCATTTCATATGGATTTAAATCTTTTTTAACCGTTTTTTAATACTTGAATTTAATATAGAAATGAACTGGAACTTCTAAACTGTACAGATCTCCAGCAAGCTTGGGGTATAAAAAAGTCAAAAGTAAACAGTGAGGTAACAGAACAAATCACAAGTTTGTTATTATAACGATTATAAAATACTCATTTTTCAAAAAAAATCGTCGTCTTTGAAATTTAAGCTGCCAACATGTTTCGGAGAAACTTTTGCTTATTTTCAATAGTCGCCCATTTATTTAGATAATGCTTTATTTTACAGAAATTTATGAGTGATATTGCAGGATTTTTATACATTGATGAGCATTGAGGCGCATAACAATTGTTTTTAATTTTTAAAAATAAAAAAAAAAATATTTTAAAAATAAAAAAAAAAAAAATTACTCAAATATAATTTTGTGAAAATGCCGCAAGGTGTCGCTGTCGTCGATATTCGAATCGAACGTCAACGGTCAGTTCCTGACACCAGGGTAGAGTTTAAAATGATCTCCAGCACTAAAATATAGCCGAATTTGTCAGAATGTCGGCGAGCGCGTTTATTAACGGTCGCGTTATATTAATTATTTACGTGTTTAATGTCCGAGCGGCTATTATTGGCTTCGTGACACACGGAGTCCGGGTTAAAGGAGAGACACAAACGACGATATATGATATATAAAACAATAACATTTATTTAGGCTAAAGAGATATAAAATAATTACAATGAAAACAAAGGAATCGTTTTAAATCCATCAATTCCTAATTAATTTAGATAGCAACTGACCTATTGGGTTGTAACTGACTTTAGCAGACGAGCAAATGGTCTGTGAATAATTAGTATAGCGAACCAGCCTAAATGGGTTCGTGACTGAGCAGACGGGTTGACTATCGTAGTCGCTCCTTAAGCATACCGCTACATACCTGGACATGGATGAGTCGGACTTGAAACTCCTTCTTCTCAGAGAGGGCTAGGTTATCTCTCTGGCTGTGGCTTGAATTGGTAATCTTGATAACTCATCGGAACTCGTCTACAAGGGAGTACTAACTTATGTCCCTGGATAAGGTTCAGCCAAGTAATCCAATGAACTCATCGACTCATCTGACACATCATCGACTCGGCTTCTCCTCTCGCCTTTTATCTGTTGGCCAAGGGAGGGCTCCTGAGTCAGTCTTGACATCATTCTGATGTCGAAATCTTAGCTGTTAGCGAGGAGAGTTCCTCGTTGATTATCCGACATCTTTATTGTTTTAGTTCCTCAACCCGACTGTTTAGATAAAGTGAATCAAAAGGAAGCTAAGTCAGCGTTTCCTTTGCTTTCAACTGATAAAATTTGTGTAAAGTTACAATATTATATAAAATTAAATAAAGTATTATTTTACAAATGAAATAAATTGATTAAAATATTAAATTATACAATTATTGAAATAATAAATTGAATATTAATAACATAATTTTTATGACAATTACATAGGAGTTTGCGACCTCACATTAGTCTTGTATGAAAAGATGTCTTCAGTTAATGTGAAATCATGTTGAATATAAAGCAATTTAGAAATGTTTTTAAACCTATAGCACAACAACAGCAACAGAACAAAAGACGCGGGAAGAACGACAGAGGTGACTCATTCGCAAAAACAAAGTTCGACGTAGATGTATAAATGTGGCCAGAGTTCAATTTTATTCAGAACAGAACCATTGAATTAAACGATCTTTCACGACTTTTTAAAGACTAGTTTGGTGTTGATACTTTGTTATATTACATTCTGGTGTCGATACTGTGCCTTCATTTCCTTCCTGATTCTGTAAACAGTCCTTATCGAGAAACCGGTTAATTCCTCTATCAAATTTACGATATCAATTGTAGGTTTATCGGGATTCAATTCTAGCCAAGGTCTACTAATCTGCCGTAAACGTTAAGTGTAATCTGCTTCGCTTGACTACGAAGAATCATTCCTCTCATATTATTCTTTACATAAGAACAAGATGCTATCTTACTTTTAGAATAATCTCGAATACAAATATTCACGATTACAAACTTTTTATTTTTTTAATTAGGATTTCAGCGAGATTTTGAAACTTTATACACGAAAGTATTCTGATCAAGGATGCATTTCAAACCTCAACAGACTAATCATTGATGACTTGCTGTTTAGGTTTGGAATGCACCCCAATATTTCTTTTTGGTAGTTCCACTTAATCTGAATTTGAATTATAATAAACGATATTTGAAAGAAATAAATATTCTATGGTGAATTTTTAAACATATAAATATGAATTACGATTGCAGCGAGATTTTGAAACTTTATACACGAAAGTATTCTGATCGATGATGCGTTTCAAACCTCAACAGATTAATCACTGATGATTGGCCGTTTAGGTTTGGAACGCACCCCAATATTTCTTCTCGCAGACGAACTATAACCACTTCACTCGTGACGTCACTGTCTTCTGAAAGTGGAACAAACTATACATATTTTTATTAGAAAATAATAAAATTGAAAATTATCAAAAGAAAATATATTTAAAATTCTTTCTCCTGGATTTTAAATTTGCAAAATCTTTAATCACATCTTTTATTTCCTAATTTTTGACTAATACTCCTACTGCCTCACTAATTCAATGAATGTTTCATTGTTTTCCTGGTGCATTTGATTTTTATTGTATTATGTTGTTAATTTTAAAAAGAGTAAAGAAAGTACCAACAAATAGGGGTGAACCCAAATAGGATATGGGCCCCCTATAATTCTGGTCCACCCCACGTTGCGAGGTCTGGCACATTGTAGTTCCGCCACTGGAAAAAACCTTAATGGAATCGTGGCCAGATGGCCGCGTGGTAAAGCTTTGGCTTACCACCCTGGAGCATCCGGGTTCAAATCCGGGTCCCACACCTCCAGTTTTTCAGGAGGGGTCCGGGCCCGGCTCGTTGAACCCCATCCTTCAACCATCTGGTTGACCCCATCATGGGTGTTGGCCAGCCTGTGATGGGTTCTAAAAGTGGCCGACGCCAGATACAGAATATCCCATGAGGATATGGCGGCTTAATCTAACTAACCTAACCTTAATGGAATCGTCCCACACTAAACGTGTTCGAATGGACTCCTGGAAAAAGCAATCTCATTGGATTGAAGTATTGTAAAGAAGCCCTACCATAGGTGAAAAACTTTTTGCACTAGTCTGTACGAGCCGTCACTGATCAGTATACTTCTGAAATAGAGAGAAATTTACATTACACAAACTACAAAATTACACTATTAAACTTTTCGAAATTCCGAGATGATTACTATATAAGGTGTTTAGTTGATCGGATGGTCAATGAAAGTATTGCACTTTCGTCCAGGATTATCTAGGGTCACATCTTCAGAATCTTTTTGTGAGCGAATCTGACTCGTCTCATTGAAGGCAATCTTCCATCACCTCGGCTGATCATATTTCGAGTCTGCTAACTTCTAATGAGCTCCATTTGGCCTGCCGATTTATATATATTCTAAGGAGATAAAATATCAGCTTCATAAAATCAACTGAAAATAACAATAATAACATAGATTTCTAACTTTATTGATTACAATGGTTTGCAAAAATTACATAATAACTTTATTTTGTGAGGCCCGCACGGCCCGCAGAGCCCGCAAAATATCAAGACAGGGGTTCTCCACAGGCAGACAGCCTATAAGCGGCGTGGGACGTCGGTAAGGATGAGTGGCGAGAGTTAGGACACAAGGACGGACTCGGAGACAACGTCGTTAAAACAAACATCTTCCTTTTATTGAGGAGAGAGTTATTTTACAGTAATACAACCGACAAAATTTGTCAGAGGACAAATTTTGTCGGTTGATTGATACACAAATAAAAAAGGTATACTTCTAATATACCTCTTGATACACAAAAAAAAAAAGTTCTCCATCCGTGAGGTTGGTCGGGCGTTTTCTTAGTCTTTCGTCGATGTAGACTGGTCCTCTCCTCGGAGGCGGCTAGGTCGACGATCTTCTCTGGATGGGAATGCAGCGGACGAGTAGTTCCACTTAATCTGAGATTGAATTATAATAAACAATATTTGAAAGAAATAAATATTTTATAGTGAATTTTTAAACACAAAAATTTTTACCTGTGGGCATTCAGATTCCAGTTCTGAAATGGTTGAATTCGTTGAATTATCATTGTAGCCTTCTTCCTTGATCTATTTTAAAATTTCTATAAGTTAATTATTTTCAAAATTATATGTCGTAAGAATTTAATATGAAAAAAATCAAATAAAGTATATAAAAGATTAGTTTACTTTTGCCAATGATGTTTCAAAATCGAGCATTTCCTCTATATGGCTTTTTAAATCTTTAGTAGATAGAGAAAGTTTCATAAAGACATAATTAAAAAGATCGAAATATTGCTCTTTGGCCTTAATAAATTTTTCTTCTGTTGTATTCAATAATACGTCTGTATTAATTGTAGTCCTGCCAATGCCTACCTGGAAAATTTTTTAAATAAATATGATTTGCATAATATAATCTTTAATCTGATTATTGGTTTTCATTTATTGAAAAGAGCACTTCTCTATATCCAAAGTTTCATATTATTCAGCCTTAAATCCTTTATCCTATCCTATCTTAAATTCTTTAACATTTATTTTAGCAAATCTTTTCATTAAATCTAATCCATGATTTTAAATAATTTCACATTGTAAAATGTATAACAACGTCAAATCATTCTATTTTTAAATTTAAAAATGTTTTATTTTCAAAATTATTATAAGAAACCGAAAAACAGCATAATGATGACACAGACGTTGTAAAATAATCCTGCTGCATTTTAATATTAATATGCAATAGAGATATAAGATCTATTTATCTATCTCTCTATCTTTCTAATATTTTTTTAACTATTTAATAGATATTTTTGATATCCAGTCCTTGAGATTTTTATATCGATTTTCAATGCAATATCTTTAATCGTTTAAATGATAGACATTCAAATTTCAGAAGAGGATTCTTTTTAATTTTTGTGATTTTTTGCGAACTTTCTTCACAATTATCTCTTACAGTTAAAGCTGATTTTGTATAACATGAATTTGTCATGTATTTCCAACTATTTAAAAGTGGGTAACATTCAAACTTCTGAGATCTAATAAATTTTAAAATATTTGAGATATTTTTAGAAACTTTTCTTAAAATATATACTGAATTTTATATAAATTTTTCGAATTCATATCATAGAACAGAGGTGGCCATGCTTCATGTCACTAAGAGCCATATAGGAGAATCTCAAATATTTGAGAACTGCAATCAGTTTCTTTTTGTCTATGTGAGCCGCATTAGTTTTTAGATTATAAACTTAACAATGGTTTCAAAATTATTTTATTATATATTTCATATGCATTTATTTCATTTGGATTCGTTTTATTATTTACAATAAATAAACAAAATATAAATATATAATTTTTTTAAAATTAAGTAGATATTTGTACCATATAAACTATTAACTTTCATTCTATGGAGTCATATTGAATGTACTAATGAACCGCATATCGCTCGGGAGCCGAATTTGGCCACCATTGCCATAGAATAATAATTTCAACCTTTGTTTTTGCATGCAGTCTATTTCTTTTACTTTGAAAGTCTCTCATTTGATTTGTTTACTTTTATTTTGCTTGTACTTCGTGGCCCTCAATAATACTGCTAATACTTTGACCCTCTTTAAGAACGAGTGTAATATAAAATAGGTTCGATAACGAGTAATTCTAGTTTAAAGTCTTGAATATGACTATTAGAAATTAGAATGCTAACATATTAAATAGTTTATAATAAAAATAACAAATTAGGCAATATTGAAAAAGAGATACTCAAAGTAACTCTTATATAATTTTCATTAATTTAAAAAGTAATAAAAAAATAAATTTCAAGAAATGAAGATTATTTTTTCATCAGAACTACGAATTTGATTTTATTGTTTTAAGCCAGTGATATTCAGTAATTTGTTCAACAAATTAGAAAATAAACGCCTTATCATAAATATGTTGTTTAATGTGTGCTCTATCCTAACTTAAAAATAAATTTTGATAAAATATAAATCAGGTGTAGGAAAATATTATAGTGAAACAAGCAAAGTATGCCCGGCGATGATATCATCATCATCATCATACCAATGTAATGTAATCATGATATAGTTTAAAAACATATACAGGATAATCTTTCAATTCCGATCTCGCTTTAATCTCCTTCATTTAAACAGGCTAAAATTTTTCTCCAATTTTCGTGTTATTTTAAACAAAGGCCATTTTGAATACTTAGATAGGCTGGCCAATATCCTTGGTAAACTCAATCAAAAGTTGGAGGAATGCTGCACAACCAACCTGGTATGAACCCATCAATAAATTTATAATAAACTAATAATACTAATAATAAGTACCATTTGTCCATATATTTCATTTATTATAGCATTTGGAATCTCAGGTGTAGGAAAATATTATAGTGAAACAAGCAAAGTATGCCCGGCGATGATATCATCAAACCAATGTAATGTAATCATGACATAGTTTAAAAACATATACAGGATAATCTTTCAATTCCGATCTCGCTTTAATCTCCTTCATTTAAACAGGCTAAAATTTTTCTCCAATTTTCGTGTTATTTTAAACAAAGGCCATTTTGAATACTTAGATAGGCTGGCCAATATCCTTGGTAAACTCAATCAAAAGTTGGAGGAATGCTGCACAACCAACCTGGTATGAACCCATCAATAAATTTATAATAAACTAATAATACTAATAATAAGTACCATTTGTCCATATATTTCATTTATTATAGCATTTGGAATCAGCTGGCTGATTACGATTACATCACATTGGCATGATGATGATGATGACATCATTGTAACGTCATCCATTGTTATATCACGATGAGGTCATACAATTTATTATAGCATTGAGTTTTCGTTTCCAATTTTACTATTGATTTTACTAGTTTGATTTATCGAACATATTACGTCTCGATGACATAATATTTTCGATAATACATAACAATTAATGGAGGTCATACAATTTATTATAGCATTGAGTTTTCGTTTCCAATTTTACTATTGATTTTACTTTGATTTATCGAACATATTACGTCTCGATGACATAATATGTTCGATAATACATAACAAATCATCATGAGCGACGTGATGTCATGATGATTTCATTAATTGTTATGTATTGTCACGTATGCAAACGAAATGCTTTATGATATCAGCTATTGTTACGTCACCGATGGCGTCACGCCGGTATTGCTATGACGTGATAGCACCATTTGGAACATCACTCTGAAGGATTTAATTGAAAGCTTATTCGGTACTACTTCAAAATGCTCTAACTCTAGAATGAGATCGTTCCAAGGAGGGTTACCGCAGAGCCACGAAACGACTCTAGGTCAATTTGATCCCAAGGGATCAGTTTCTGCAGAACCGGATAAACATTGCATTTATATATACAAATATTGCATTTTATATATATAGATTTAATTCTAAAATTTTTAAATTAATTATTTGGAAAGAGATTTATTAAGTTATTCAATATATAAGAAAACAAAAATTGCAAAGAAATATCTTTAATTAATCATACTATAAGGTATAAGTTTATATTAACGTCTTATGAGCGAGAGTAGTGCCACTCGAAAGATGAGTAGGAAAAACTTTCTTAAAGAACCGTATCTGTATCTGTTGCATTAACTATTTAAATATTTGGATAGAGCGCTCAATACTAGTAAGAGTGAAGCCGTCCTGCCACATTGATTTACTCCACCAGCAACGTCGTAAAATCGACGATATAACAAATTGACTTGTTTTGATAGCCAGATGTATTCCATTTATGTTAGAAAATATGATGACCACATCTAAATAATTAATAAAAAGGTGTAGTACCCCAATATTATAATAGTTAATTACCAATTCAGTAGCTAGAATTGAGCAATCTATCCATATCTTTAGATCGTTGTGCTAAATACATCGAGAAAAATGGGCGCCGAATGTTACACGTTTTCTGATGACATCAGTGTACCCATTGGATGTCGCTCTGATGCAAGTGATGGTTCGCGCGGAGCTTCGCATATTCCTGATTTTCTCTATATGTAAATATAGTATCTTTAATTATCTAACATATCGCGGAAAATGTTAAATTGTAGTTCTGTATAATGCAGTTTTCGAGGTATAAATTAGAGAAATTAAGTTTCATCCCTTACCCCCTGTTCAGTAAAATGCAAATCGACAACAGGATTGTCGATTTGCATTTTTAACATTAACATTTAAAATTAAATAACTAACATATGAAATTATTTCTTCCGTGAGATAAAAACTCATTAACAAAGTGATTTTAGAATATCTTTTAAATAAATTTAAAATAAATTAACAAGCGGACACAAATTTCTAATTCATAAAGTTCAAATTATTATATCAATTTTTATTCCTATTATAAAAATTTATATTTATATTATAATTTTTATTTATATTATAAGAGTTCAATTTAATATGATACAAATCCCTATAACAAAAACGTAAATAAAACGAATATTGAACGAGATAAATTCTCAAAAGTAATACCGTTTTCAGTATTATATTTTGAAAGGATGTAAAAGATAAATCATTTGTTAATTTAATCAAGTATATAAAGTATTCTCTATTTGAATCAATAATAGTTTGCCAACATTGTGAAAGCTTTAGAATTTCATATTTAGACAAGCTGAAACATGTTTGCACAATTACAGTATAAAAATGGCATTTTTTGTGGTCATCTGATATTTACTTCAACTTAGTAACTAGATTACTTTTTTGAAAGTTAACCTAAATGTTAAAAACTGTCAATATTAAAATTTTATACTTGAATTCATTGCAAATATACCCTTATAAATGTGTTATTAATTCCTCTTGAAAGTCCAAATAGTAATTCAGTTCCACCATAAATCTCTGATTGAATGGCAACATTTTCTATTATGGATGTTGAGCGAGTATCTTCAAAAATCGGCCAACTATCTAGCTGAGACATATTTAAAAATTCTTCTACTATTTCAGGAATAATAGTTGCTGCAATTTTTAAAAATTATTGTTTATACAATCAGTAATATAACTTTAATAGTATTAAAATTTTAAATGATGTTTCTTACGTTTATTTAAACAGGATTGATAATATTTTTTCACTTTATGATAGAAAGCATAATCATCCAAAAAGTCGGATTTGTCTAGTACTTCTAAAATATAATTAAGTTTATCAAAAAGATGGAATTTTCTTAATGATAAATAATAATAATACTCGGAAAAGTAATTATTTACCTTTCGATTGATAAAGAATATAGCCGATTAAATTACTGAAACTGCGTATTTTGGGACTATATATCTCTTTGTATTTCATATACGATCCACAAGCGAATTGATAAAAGTTTTGACAAGGATCAACAGTAAAATCCATATTTGTAAGAATGGAACCAGCTAAAATGATAAAATATCAATGATTGAAATTTATCCAAAACTCTGATGGACAAGATAAATTTATTTTATAATCATAATTCACTACATTAGTCACTTAGTTTTATAGAGGCCGAGTGGTAACGCGTTTGCGTACACGGCCGGATGGCCGAGTGGTAACGCGTTGGCGTACTACGCTGGAGGATGCCGGGTTTCGGCGACCCGGGTCTGGTCCCGGATTTTTTTCGGGGTGCTGGGCCCGGCCCGGTGATGGGTCTGGTCCCGGATTTTTTCGGGGTGCTGGGCCCGGCCCGGTGATCACCTCCCGTCCTTCACCATCCGGCCCCCCTCCACGGGTGTGGGTGCAGCCCGATCAACACTATAAATGACAGATGTTTAAACTTTAAAGGTTTCTTACCCTTCGGGGTACTGGGTCAGGCCCGGTGATCCCCGTTCTTCACCATCCGACACCCCTCCACGGGTGTGGGTGCAGCCCGTGGTTGGAACTGGCCCCACCCTGGGATACTGGGCCCGGCCCGGTGATCCCCGTCCTTCACCATCCGGTCCGCTTACTGGGCCCAGTCCGGTGATTCCCATCATTTACCATCCGGCCCCCCTACACAGGATGTGGGTGCAGCCCGTGGTTGGAACTGGTCCCGCCCCCTTAGTAATCTTCCTGATTGGAAAGGGGGCATAAAATATGCTGGTGGGTGATCCTCGTCCTTCACCATCCGGCCCCCTTCCACGGGTGTGGGTGCAGTCCGTGGTTGGAACTGGCCCCGCCCCCTTAGTAATCTCCCTGATTGGAAGGGGGCGTAAAATATGCAAAAAAAAAAATAGTTTTATAGACTACCCGTAAATATAAGAATTAAAATAATGATGTATGTAAAATCTGTAATAGGAAACGGTGGTAATGCTAAAACTGTGCTCATATATATCACTCTACTGCATAAATATTTGTTAGATTCTTTTATTTTATTATGATTTAAACTGAAATAACAAATTTAAATTAAATTAATGTAATATAACAGCAGCTTATGATTTTCATTCTGTTCTTTTTATAATTCCACATTAACGAAACTAATAATTTAAAATTTTCAAAATATTTTTATTAATTAAAGATAATAAACTTGTTAATTTGACAAATAAATTAAATATGATTCCCTGTCGAAGTTTGATTATTTATTTAAATTTTAAAATTTGTCGTATTTTCTATTCTTTTAACCAAATATCAAAATTATATTTCTTACAAATAATCAGTAATTAAAATCATTTTGGGCTATAGGTGCACTTTACTTATCGACCGAGTTCCGTTCTCACGACTTGGTCGTAGAATGAATTGGTCGATAAGCGAATAATTTCTTTACTTATCGACCGAGTTCCGTTCTCACGACTTGGTCGTAGAATGAATTGGTCGATAATCGAATAATTTGTTCATATATATCAAGGGTGCTAAGATTCAGGTCACTAAGAGCCGTATATGAGAATCTGGAATACTTGAGAATTACAGTAGAGTTTCTTTTTGAGTCAATAAGAGCTGCATTAGTTTTTCCGGGTAATCTTAACAATGATTTCAAAATTATTTATTATATGAATATTTTTCATATGCATTTATTTTTAGTCTTGAGAATTACAGTAGAGTTTCTTTTTGAGTCAATAAGAGCTGCATTAGTTTTTCCGGATAATCTTAACAATGATTTCAAAATTATTTATTATATTTTTCATATGCATTTATTTTATATATATCAGGAGTTCTTAACATTTTGATGATATTAGACCCCAATGGATTATTCAATGGTCCCATACCCCCTTCACATGACTGTCGAAATAATCATTATCATTCCTTATATTAGTTGACAGTATGACTTTCATATATGTCAACAGCTTCAATTTACTGTACTTTAGAGATGTAGTCCTATTCCTCCAGCATTTGATTCTCATACCCCTAAGGAATATGGATACTCCAAGTTAAGAATTCCTGATTTAGATGCATACTATTCTTTACAAAAAATAAACAAATTACAAATATATTTTTTTAAAATTAAATAGGTATTTGCTCCATATTAACTATTAATTTTCATTGTGTGGAGCCTCATTGAAGATAACAAACAGCCGGCTGTGGCTCATGAGCCGCAATTTGGCCATCATTGGTATATATTTAGGAAAAGATAGTCGATAAATTCTATATCTTAATTTTGCAGAGAGTAGTTTTCATCAGATTTTTGAAAGTACGAGTGCAGGGAATTACATGAAATAGAAGCCTAAGCTACACATATGGGCGAAAACCAAATTTTTCATTAAAAAATAAAAATCCTAAGATAGGACGTAAGTTCGAGCAATCATTAAACATGTAGGTCGTTAAGTGAGAATTACCTATATTATATATTCTATTTCGAAAATTTTATACTTTATTTTTTCGAATTTAAAATTTTTAATTGATATAATATTGAATTTAAGATGTGGGTGATATTTGAGATATCTTTTCAATTCTAAATAAATATAAACATAAATATAAATTTACAAAACATGTTTATAAAATAACTTACTTCTTCTGTTATCAAATTAATGAATTTGAATATTATATTTATTTCCGATTAATTAAATTTATTAGATAAGTAACATTTAATTTTTTTAAATATCACTAAAATATTTAGATGTAGAGTAAATATACTTAGTACACAAAATGATAGCACTAATGAGCAGTCCACTATTTAGAACACCAAAGCTAGAAAAACTTTAATGAGAAACGTTTTCGGCGTGATAACGCCCTCATCAGCTCTTACATTCATAACAGTTTTTAAAAATCACAGAGTTCTCGATACGTTTCTCATTAAAATTTTTCTAGCTTTGGTGTTCTAAATAGTGGACGGCTCATTAATGCTGTCATTTTGTGTACTAAGTATATTAACCTAACAGAGCAGTAGAGGAATATACAGAGAGTAAATACCATTCACTTTGTGATATATATATTTTTATATTTTAAATTCTTGTAAGTTTGCTAGTCTTAAATTGTTTTCTGGTTTTGATAAAATATATATTATTGAGAAAATAATTCTGGTGATGTTGCATATAAATATCAGCAGAGACTCAAAGTATGAATAGACAATAAAATTATAAGTAATGTTTACATTATTTACCATCATAAAGTTCCAACCTTACCTTCGTACTTGCAGACGTCACTAAGACAAACATCTTTTTTCTGTGATCTTTTTCGTACATCTGTAAAATATTTATTTTAGGATAAGTTTATGCCAAATCGTCACTCCATTCGCAGTATTATCCGATGTTAGTCCATCATTAAACAATTAACAATTGGTATAAATAGATATATGTTAAATTGAAAAGTTAATACTTTATTCTGATATCTGTTATCTCAGCTTCTCAATAAATGATGATGTACTGTACATAATGTTGATAGATGCAGCATCGCCATAACAGTGACAAAGTAAATTATCTCAATATTGTTTCGTTTTTTGAATGTATTTATAAGAATAGTACACTAACGAGTATTAAAATAATGGATCAGTATTAAAACTTCTAATATTTCTAGCAAAAAGATAATAATAGATTATGATGATTTGGTTTCACCTTCGTTTTTCTTTTTCAGTGACAGAAAAAAATTTCTAAATATTCTAAACAGAAAACAAACTTTAAAAAATAATAAAAGTATCTATGGTACCCTATTTTATTTTTATATCTCAAAACTTTTTTATTTTAGAGGTATGTTAAAGTAATTTTTTAAAAAATTTGTGTGTTTATTTAATAAATAAAGCGATGAATTAATAAAGTTTTGAACTCAAATTTTCCTAAATTGAGATTTTTGTAGGTAACATTGTCAGCAGTTGATATTTTCTTGCACCAAAAATCGGAATTTATTTAAGAATAATTTGAATTAACACATTTATGAAATAACAACATTATATATTTCAAATATATTTTGAAAGTAGTATTTCACTATATTGTAATTTGACTATTAAAAAGATTTGATAATTATATAGCACGCTTAATATTGAATAATTGGATTTGATAATGCTATATTTAATTAACATATACTATATTTGATAAAATTTTTTAGAAATAATTTTAAAACATATGTATTGAATTTATATATATATGAAATTATTTGATAAAATTTTTTAGAAATAATTTTAAAACATATGTATTGAATTTATATATATATATATATGAAATATTTAGATTTTTGACTTACTTTCAATATGCAGAAGAAGACCAATCATAACAAGGAATGCAATAAACAAAAGTATGCACACCAAAACGAGGTATCGTTCTAATAATGTTCGTTTTTTCCATATTAAGCATCTTCTATCAAAAATAAGTATTATTATAATTTTTTTAAATAACATTATTTTATCTACGTATATATAAAAACTAATCTACAATTTACATAAATAAAACGGAATATCTATATATATAGTATATTCAAATAAATATGTTAAACTTTGCAGTAGCTACCTTAAAATTCTGAATGAAAAATGTCAAAAAAAGTGACATGATGCATTTTTCCAACAATTTAAAAAATATTTCATGCAAATCATAGAGAAAAGACAAAATTTAAACGAGAATTGTAAAGATTAATGTCTTCACATACAGAGCCGATATGATACATTTTTCCAACAATTTAAAAAATATTTCATGCAAATCATAGAGAAAAGACGAAATTTAAACGAGAATTGTAAACATTAATGTCTTCACATACAGGGCTGCCGAGAGAAATTTTTGCTCCCGTAACAAGTCTTTCGTCCGGACCCACTTAAAAAGTGCATATATTTTTAATTGATATACTTTTCTCCTATATTGAAAGCTGTAGAGAATGTTTATTAAATATAGAGTATATAAAATAAAATTATCGTTATTTTACTATTGTTCTTTTACTGAATATATATACAGTATATAAAATATATTATATATAGGTCTATACAAATTCATTAAAATATATATAAATACATTATATATACTGCATATATTCTACGTATATATAAAAACTAATCTACAATTTACATAAATAAAACGGAATATCTATATATAGAGTATATTCAAATAAATATGTTAAACTTTGCCGTAGCTACCTAAAAATTCTGAATGAAAAATGTCAAAAAAAAGTGATATGATACATTTTTCCAACAATTTAAAAAATATTTCATGCAAATCATAGAGAAAAGACGAAATTTAAACGAGAATTGTAAACATTAATGTCTTCACATACAGGGCTGCCGAGAGAAATTTTTGCTCCCGTAACAAGTCTTTCGTCCGGACCCACTTAAAAAGTGCATATATTTTTAATTGATGTACTTTTCTCCTATATTGAAAGCTGTAGAGAATATTTATTAAATATAGAGTATATAAATTATCCTATTACTTTAAAAAAATTTACAATATTTAATAATATAAAACACTAAGAAATTTCCAAGTTTTAATGAAATATAAATTATCGTTATTTTACTATTGTTCTTTTACTGAATATATATACAGTATATAAAATATATTATATATAGGTCTATACAAATTCATTAAAATATATATAAATACATTATATATACTGCATATATAAAATTAATTTATCGTAATTTTTGCATTACTTGGCTCATAATTTAAATTCATTGAGAATTGTGAGCCATCTTGTGTGAAAATAACAATTAAATAATTGAACATATTATGTAACACGTCGGGCCCTTTTGGATGTCAGGTCCGTGGCAAAAGTCTCAGATGTCATCCCCTCTCGGCAGTCCTGATCACATATATGAAAATTTTTCTCAAAGCATTTATGTATTAATCATATTGTAATAAATTTAAAAGAATTAATAAATGGGTTGAAAACAATGATTTACAATTTGCGTTTATAAATAAAAAGATGAAGATTGGCAATATTTACTAATAGTATATCTATTTAAGCTTGTGCTGATATATTCAGTTTAAAAGCCGAAAATAAGAACAGTGATATCATATAGCAGTCGCAATTTTCTCATTATATCAGTATTATCAATCATTATTATATTTTAACAATAACAACCTCTACATTGAGACAACCTCTCAATAACAACCTTCTTATTTAGAATCTCTGTTAATAGAGATTATTCATTCGAAGCTCTGCATTTCATCGTATCATTCAAATATGCAGAGACTTATCTTCATTATAATATTTTTAATCTAAAATTCTAATCATGATTTATAAAATAGAATATAATTACGATGTAATAATATGTTTCAGAGTATTCAAATTTTTTCACAAAGATAACAACGTTGTTACTTTATTAATTAAACTAAATTTATAAAATTAAAAGGGATTTATAATATTATGGTTGTTATATTATCAAATTTTTAATCAAATTATTTTATTACTTTTCCTTTGTTGTTTCATCAGTTATACTTCTTAAAGTTTCGGGCTTTTTAAGTTTCTGTTTTAAAGGGAATTTATGAAACTGCAGACTGTACAGATAGCTTAATGCAAAATTATATACAATGGTAGATTTTGCTGATGATTATAATTTTCAAGAATTTATTTTTTATGTTTATTTAATTTTCTTAATTTTTAATTACGCTTAACATAATTATAATAGCAATAAAAGTTTAGATAAAATCGCTGATTATTAATGTCAGCTATATACAGTAGTACAGTATATTCTTAAAGTAATTATAATTTAAGAAAATGACCAATAAATTTGTGATTCTATAATTTTCCATTTTTATAATTATTTCTTGAATAGTTATTTATTGAAAGTATTGATTATATGAATGAGCAATAAAACATGTTACAGTATTTAATCAAAATTAAGTTTTTAACGAAGAAATATTACAGATTACAAATAAATTCCTAAAAGTCTATCTGAAAGTGGTTAAAATTCCTCCAAAATTTTTATATAATTTTCATTAATTAATAATGAAACAGACATCAATAAATATAATGAATCTCATAGTATTCAAAAGCATATTTTCGAATAGTAAATAAACTTTCGAATAACAGCTAATCAGACATTTTCAAATTAGAAACATTATATAAATTCGAGGTATAGATAAATTTAATTCAAGAAATATCAAATGTCCCAAAAGTAATGTCGTTTATAGCACTAAGTTTTGAAAGAATATAAAAGATAAATTACTTGCTAAATTAATCAAGTATATATTCTCCACTTGAATCAAAATCATACTTCAAACGTTGTGAAAGCTTTAAAAATTTATGTTTAGACAAGTTTAGATACGTTTAAAAATATACAGTATAAAACTGTCATTACTTTTGTGATAACCTGGTATAACGTAAACATTTGGAAAATAGAAAATTTTATTTTTTCTGGTATTCTGTTAAAATTTTTCCGGTAATACAGCATTCACAAATTTATCTCAGTCTTTTAAGAATTGATTTAATCCTTTTGCAAATACATTTATCCTTTTTTGAAAATGAATTTAAATCTTTTCACATATATTCAAACTTTCGGCTACAAACAAAAACAAAATGGCGAGAAAGAGTAGTATTATTATACGAATTATACACGTTTATTACGAATATAATAAAAATCTAATGTATATGTAATAATATATTTTTTCACTAATATTTGCAAATTTTAATTACAAAAAATATATATTGTTATATACATTAAATTTATTGCAGTGGTTAGCTAGTATCTGCAGCTGGTAACAAAAAGAAACATGTCCATAATGTAACTGGTGCAATCCTAGGAAGTAATACTATATAGATAAACTGAGTGCGATGACTTCCAGTAACTGATGTTCCTCTTGACAGCTTAGTATATATGTTACAGGATAAACCCAAATTCAAGAAATACTAGAATTTCCTACTCAAAACGAGAACGTCCTAACGCTGGTCGGACGTTCTATTATTTCCTAGGCTGAACACGAAATGCCTCACATTTCTTGTTCAAAGTCCAGAATTTCAAGTTTTTCTTAGTTCAAATCCGAAGTGGCAAATAGTTAAAACAAAAGTTTTCATTTCTGATGTATTCCTGCTCGGAGTTCGATATTTGCCAGCAGAAATTTCTTTCTTTAGAGAATATCCGGAACGATAAACAATTCTCATTGAGGAAGGCTGCAATTTACGCCAGCGGAAGTATACATAGGGTAAATCCGCTTTAAATGCAGGACATTTTTTATTCAAAAACCTACTTAAGCATTGTGTCGAAGCATTGTTTATCTAAATTATGTTTCTGCAAAATGAATTAAGCCAGGAACACACCGAGACTTTTCTGCGCAGAATTGCAGAAAAAACGGCAAAAAGCAGAAAGAAATTTATGCGTATCAATCAGAAACAGGGCAGAAAATTGACATTAGCACAGCTCAAGTTTTTTATTCTGCTCTCTACAACCAATCGTAGCATTATTTACATATGACGTTATTTACGTTTAAAACATGACGGAAAGTAAGCGACGATTGTCTGCTGTAAATACTGAGATGATTATCGAAAACATAAGAAAATATTCCTGTCTTTATGGCAAAAATAACTAAAATTACAAGGATATAATTTTAAAGCAGTCTCTAACGAAATCCATTGGGATACGGCGGTATTCTGCTCTCTACAACCAATCGTAGCATTATTTACATATGACGTCATTTACGTTTAAAACATGACGGAAAGTAAGCGACGATTGTCTGCTGTAAATACTGAGATGATTATCGAAAACATAAGAAAATATTCCTGTCTTTATGGCAAAAATAACTAAAATTACAAGGATATAATTTTAAAGCAGTCTCTAACGAAATCCATTGGGATACGGCGTAACATAACAGATAATAAATATAGATCATTCTGAAAATAACTTCCGATCACATTTGCCAGACGGAGAGAAATTATATTATATTCATAAAATTATAATAGAATGTAATGGAAATATAATACAAATAATAATATCTTTTTAAAATGAAAATGTTTCATATTTAAAAAATATTTGAAATTATTTTTGAATATATTTATAAATTATCAGTTTGCTAAATATAAAAAAGACACAAGGTACCGCTTTTCGTTTCTTAACAGCAGTGCATTCCGCCGCCATTTTACATCCTTTGCCGATCGAAAATCACTGATAACTTTGTGAAAAGTAAGCGATAATAAGAAATTATATTATATTCATAAAATTATAATAGAATGTAATGGAAATATAATACAAATAATAATATCTTTTTAAAATGAAAATGTTTCATATTTAAAAAATATTTGAAATTATTTTTGAATATATTTATAAATTATCAGTTTGCTAAATATAAAAAAGACACAAGGTACCGCTTTTCGTTTCTTAACAGCAGTGCATTCCGCCGCCATTTTACATCCTTTGCCGATCGAAAATCACTGATAACTTTGTGAAAAGTAAGCGATAATACCATCTTTCTTTTTCTAATTTTGTAATTTTAAAATTAGAAACGAAATATAGTATTATAGTTTACTTTTCACAAGGTTATCAGTGATTTTCGATCGGCGGAGGATGTAAAATGGCGGCGGAATGCTCTCTATTTAACTCATTTAACTGCATTTGTGTGTGTGTCACCTGCTATAATTTGTAGAAAACAGAACCCAAGCAGAATGAAACTTTTCTGCATTCTGCTATTCTGCGCAGAAAAGTCCCAGTATGTTCCAGGCTTAAAACCTGGAACATACCGAACATATAGAATTATACGAAATGTAAAGCCTGGACACACCGACACTTTCTGCGCAGAATAGCAGAATGCAGAAAAGTTTCATTCTGCTTTGGTTCTGTTTTCTGAAATATATAGTGGGTGACACACAAACAAATGCAGTTAAGTGAGTTAAGTAGAGTGCATTCCGCCGCGATTTTACATCCTCCGCCGATCGATAATCACTGATAACTTTATGAAAAGTAAACTATAATACTATATTTCGTTTCTAATTTTAAAATTACAAAATTAGAAAAAGAAAGATGGCATTATGGCTTACTTTTCACAAAGTTATCAGTGATTTTCGATCGGCAAAGGATGTAAAATGGCGGCGGAATGCACTGCTGTTAAGAAACGAAAAGCGGTACCTTGTGTCTTTTTTATATTTAGCAAACTGATAATTTATAAATATATTCAAAAATAATTTCAAATATTTTTTAAATATGAAATATTTTCATTTTAAAAGGAAATCATTACTTATATTTCCATTATATTCTATTATAATTTTATGAATATAATATAATTTTTCTGCGTCAGGCAAATGTGATTGGATGTTCTTTTCAAAATATTTATTAACGGTTGTATTATGCCGTATGCCGATGGCTTTCCATAGAGACTGCTTTAATTTGAAATTAATTTTAGATGGCTTTCCATATCCTTGTAATTTTTATTCTTTTTGTCATAAAGACAGGAATATTTTCTTAAGTCTTTGATAAATACAGTATCTCAGTATTTACAGCAAGCTATGATCACTTACATTCCGTCACGTTTTAAACGTATATGACGTCATGTGTAAAAAATTCTACGATTGGTTGTAGTTAGGCAGAAACCTCGAGCAGAATGAAAAACTTCAGCTGTGCTAATGTCGGTTTTCTGCCCTGTTGCTTACGAAGTTTCAGGATATTTTTTTATGCGATTTCTTTTATGCGGTCCCTATCCCCTGTACAAAAACAGGTTTGACTGTACTAATTTTATAGCATAATCGTTCTTTATTTATAACAATAATTACTTTTCATTACAAACTGTTATTAAATAATAGTTCAAAAATAATTAAACAAAAATAACTAAATAATTTCAAATAAAAAAAAGAAACAAAAATAATTTAAAAAATAAAATAATTTAAGAAAGAAATAATAAATTCATCAATCTGAAGTGTGTGACTTGTGCAGGTGTTGTTTTCTTTTAATAATAATATTCAGCCTTGGTTTTAAGTCGGTTGAATATATTCTTAACACCACTTGTAAATGTTCACCAGATAATTTTGATCTCAATTTGTACTTATTAAAACTCATGATTGAGAAAGTTTTTCGCATTTATAAGTGCCGACTTAGAACCTTCCAAATTAAGAAAACATATTTGGAAGAACTTTTAGAAGTATTTTTTAACTGAATAATTTTTAATTATACAATAAAATGTATTTATTTTTTAGTAAAAATGTAAATTATCTCTTTGAATTCAAGATGGCGGATGATTTGACATCGCGGGCCGCATTTCTAGGGTTAAAAGGCCGTACTTTGGAAACCTCTGCTAATATAAAAATATTAAAATATTTGTCCATAAAAATAAAAAATTGGCAATTTCAGTTCTTTAAAATCAACCATGTTATCATTTATGAGAGTTAGATGTGTTTTCAATTTGTTTTATTTCATTTCCTCAACAGAAAATAGCAATAAAATTGTTATTTCCTGTCGAATAATAAAAATATGCATTAAGGTCATTATAATAAAGTTTTTACTGAATTCATGTTTTTAATCAATTAACCAACAATTTTTATATTCACGGTATTACCGTAAATACAAAAATAAAAAACACCACTAGATACCTCTTATTTATTTTTGTAAGGTAAATTTTTATGGAATTTAGAATTACACAAAATGTTATTCTTTTGGCACAAACATAATTTAGCTACATAATGTTTCGTGCGTTGAATGCGGGTTTAGCCCTAAGTGCGTGTTCCACTAGCGCAGATTGCAACCTTCCTCAATGAGATTTGTCTATCCATGTGGATATTCTCTAAAAAACATTCCTGCTTGCTAATATCGAACTCTGAGCGGAAATACATGAGAAATGAAGAGTTTTGTTTTAACTGTTTGCCACTTCGGGTTTTGACTAGGAAAAACTAGAAATTCCGGACTTTGAATAAGAAATATTCGGCATTTCGCGTTCGGCCTAGGAAATTCTAGAACGTCCGACCAGCGTTAGGACGTTCTAGTTTTGACTAGGAAATTCTAGTATTTTCTAAATTCGGGTTTGTCCTGTAACATATATAAAAATGAGTTTTTCCCGGTTTACATGAGCTGATTGAAGCTCACTGCATACTACCTGCTGAATAGAATATATAGTTGACTCACTATTCATTCTGTCTACTTCTACTGATGCATTTTAAAAGCAATTTTTAAATCGAGCAATATATTTCTTGTGGAAGATATACTTAACTCACTGTCGTGTTCAAGAAGCTTCTCTCTGATTTTCGTAAGAGTAATTTCGGGTTATTTCTTAGCCGCTACTTCTATTAGGCGAAGGATATATTCTAATAGAATTAATTACGGTCTGTTTCCTTGTGTTCCATTGTTTAGCACCTCAAAATTATCTCTTTTGTACTTTCTAATTATGCTTTTCCCCTTAATCCATTTTATACCAGATTTTGATGTCGCCTCTTTAACAGAAAACCTTCATATAATTTGGCAAACAGTATTTTTATCCCATAGAAACAACCTCATACTTTCCATGCCTTCCTCCAACTCTGTTTCGAGCAAAGGAAGAGTTCGGAGAACCTGAATCACTACCACTCATGTTATATATAGGATGTTTCTTACCACCGATACAACACTTTTTTCTCAGAAACGCCATGAGATAGGGTAGAATTGAATTTTATTGGATTCTGATTTTAGCAGAATTGGATAAAACTGTAAAATTCAAACAATTCTTTTTTTTTTTTGAAAAATTGTTAATATCTCTTACGGATTGTGTGGCATCACAAAAATGATGCCACTGCATGTACCGCCGATTGGGCTATTCAAGTAATAAGAAGACGAAGAATCCGACAGAGGCCATCTGTGTACTTGTGTGTACCTTGCGGAACACTACAGAAGCAGTAAAGAGTAGTATTATGCAGATTAGATACTCGATGGTGTGTATTCGAACCACAGATGCGACAAGGCTTTCGCAATCACAGTTCGGCACGGAGTCATACTAGAGAACAAGGGTTTCCCAACTTATTTCGGTCCTTTTTGAATGCACCATGGAGTGCACAGACGCCCTTTGTTGGATTCTACTTCTTATTATTGTTTGAATAGCCCTTTCAAAACAAAAGTTTTTTGTCTTTTTTTACAATTCTATCCAATTATGTCAAATTGCCATATGTTTCCATTGGAGATTTCAAAATTGACCCCTTGTGCCTCTACTTCCAATGGGCCCAGAAAATTTCTATCATGCTCATTCGATTCTACAGATACATTTTGGTAATCAAAATTTTTTCGCCCTACTTCCTGTCTCATCGTATTTCCGAGAAAAAAGGCTGGTACGGATGGTAAGAAACATCCTGTATATATAAATCAGTTTAAATTTTATACCTAAAGTCACAGATGGGGAATAGATGAACAGACTCGTGCATTAGGCGTTGCTTTTCGATCGATCAACTGTTTTGCATAAAGTTTAAATAAATTTGTAAAAAGTTTATATCGCTCATTTGCTGCAAGAGTGTCATACCTCAAAAATTGGGAGTTTTGAGTTATTGGCATAGAAGGAATCGCTTCAAGGTATACTTTCACCTGGTAAAGTTCCAAAACTCAATTTGCAAAACTGGCTTCTGAAAGGCATGTTGTGTCATTGTTGCATTCATTCAATTTAGTACATTTCAAAATCTTTAAAAGTGTCTTCTGAAAAATCATGATTTTTGAGTTGTGTCACTCTTGCAGCAAATAAGCAATATATATTTGCAAAAGGTTTAAATCAATTTGTAAAAGGTTGAAATAAATATGCCAATCTTATAATGTTTCAGTACCAATCTTAGAGGAATTACAATTGTAATCTTTAATTTGAAATAAGATTATAAAATTTTATTTAAAAAAAATTCTATTTTTCTAATGATACTTCGAATTTCTATAAATTTCCTTGACATTAGTATTAAACATTCAAAAAATATATAATTTAATAAATTAAACGCTAATTTTGGTCAGATTTCAAAATTATCTAGTAATATATCAGGTCATCCAGAAAGTAATAGCTTTTTTACTGTTCTTGTTCAAACACGTCTCAGCTTGTTTAAACAAGAATTTTACATGAAATTTTATGACATTAAGTGTGTTATTTATTCCAATAGATATATATAGTATACTTGAATAAATTAAATGATTTATCGCTTATTTCTTTTGAAACTTTAATGTAAAAACGACGTTATTTTTGGGATCATCTAATATTTCACATCTTAAACATATCGAGCAAAAATCATGATTTTGATGATAATTTATTATAATATGTTTGATCGATTTCATAAAAATTCTGTGTGTGGTTTCAATCTATCTGATTTTTGAAATGAATAAAGGTATCACTCTTATAACACGGCTTCCTACATCACGGTTTCTCTCTAACACGATTTGAAAATTGCGGAAACCTTTATATAAAATGGTATTTCTACAACACGGCTTTTACTTAACACATTTAGAAAATTACGTTTATTATCCTGCAACAGAAAACGTTTTCATTAATTTTTATAAATCCATACTAGGGACACACAATATACACATAAAATGCAATATTTGGAAATACTTGGCTAAAATTAGTCAATAAATGCAATTTTACTAGTTTGCCATGAGACGGACAATATGCAGTCTATTTTCGATTTCCTTTTGAAATTGAATTAATTGGTGACCATTGAGTATTTTGTATTTTAGTATTAAGCAGTCTTTTAATTATTTTCCACAACCACATCAATGTATAATATGCCAACGCGAAGGCAGAAGCAAAGTTTTTGGACAGATTTTTCGTAAAAGTCAAATGTGAGGAGCATCTACAAAGTTCAAGAAAGGAAGAGAGAGAAAATAGAAAAAAACACCAGAATTTCAGATTCTTGAAGTTTTATTGGAAGCGGACTCTCAAACAATAACATTTCCTCCACTCCTTCTCAATACCATTCTAGTAGGCATTGTACTCTTCTCATCAAGACATTTTGTTAATTTTCACTTATCTCATCTACTGTAATTGCTTTAGTATTTAACACCAGAATTTCAGATTCTTGAAGTTTTATTGGAAGCGGACTCTCAAACAATAACATTTCATCCACTCTTCCTCAATACCATTCTAGTAGGCATTGTACTCTTCTCATCAAGACATTTTGTTAATTTTCACTTATCTCATCTACTGTAGTTGCTTTAGTATTTATGTATTTTAGTATTAAGCAGTCTTTAAATTATTTTCCACAACCACATCAATGTATAATATGCCAAGTCTATTTTCGATTTCCTTTTGAAATTGAATTAATTGGTGACCATTGAGTATTTTGTATTCCCAACATTCAGTTTTTGCATAAATATAAGATTTTATTCTTCAATAGAGGAATGAGAAAGAGAAGAAAACTTCTTTATTCATAAATTTATATGGGTATATATTAAGGAACGATTGTTTTCTAACGGGTTGTAGCGGGTTAGATTACAAATTTTGTAGAGCGAAGAGAAGATACACAAACTTTAAATGCAGAAAATAAGTTCAGAAAGTGAAGTTGATATAGTTAAAGAAAAATAATAAACGTTTTCGTTTTAATGAAACAATGGTAAGGAATATAATAAATGAATGTTACATAGGCTGTATACTTTTTCTTTCCTTCTGTTTTATGTATACAGTATTGTTTTTTTAAGGTCTTTCGGTATATATTTTCTCTATTTTTATATTTCGTATTATTAGACTAATATTCTTAAAAAAATTTAACTTTCTTGTGTAATTAAAGAAAATTATCTGTTTTTAATTAGTGTTAAAACATAACTCTCCTTTTTTGTATTGGATCTAGGTCTCATATAAGATGGTTTCACACAACACGATGTTTTTAGGAACCTATATACTGTGATATAGGAGGGATACCTGTATTTTATTTAAAACATAATGTAGAAATTATGTAACGTTATTATATTATCATTATATCATAGAATAATAAGACTTCCTATAATTTTTGTTTCTCGTATTCAGAATCAAATTAAAGTAATTAGAAATAATTTTACAGTATCTTTATTATTATTATTATTATTATTTTGAGAAATTGATTACAGTTTCCAGCCTTGATAATTAAGTTAAATTTCTGAATGCACATTCATTAATTAGAATGATTATGATAATAAAGAAAGAACACTAGAGGTTAAATCGGTTTCCTAAACAGAAAAATAAGATATTTGAAGAGAATAAATTATTTTGTAAGAATTGTATAGTGTTTTTGCATAATTTATTTATTATTATTTACATTAGCTTATGACAAAAAACAAATCATAAAGAACTTTACCTGGACAAAATAACTACCTTCTATACCTTTTCTTATCAGTTTGTTAATCTAATAAGTAAAATTTTAAATGATAATTTAAATAATAACATCTAATTTTGTAAACTTTTTAGTATAATATCAGTTTTATATGATTCTATCTTATTTTACTTTTAAACATAGATATATATTTTTTAAATATATAATTTAGCTGTAACAAGTTGTTTTCATTCCAAAAACATATTTAAAATTAATAATATGCAATTTAATAGTCAGACTGGAATAAAATTAATAACAGCATTTACAGTTTCTGTTATTCAACCTGAAGTGAAACGTGAAACAATCCTCAACAACAAAGTTATACAAAAAATAAAAAGAAGTTTAATCAAAGTTATTCAGGAAATTTTCCTACCACACCTTAATATCAAAATTTCAGTGATATTGTGTATTTGTGTAGCTTATTATTTACTAAGAATGCATATGACCTTCATTAATCTAGGCTAATGAATTTTTAATGTAATAATTACATAAGTTTTATCTTAACCTTATTATTAACAATTCATACAATGAAACTAGTAAATGTATCCTTGCCCTCAATTGTTAATAATTATTCACTTAAAACTAGAAGAATTTATTTAGAATTTCTTATTTATTTATTTTTTTTTATTTTTGATAATTCTGTACAATAAAAGCATAGAAATTATATTTCGCAATATAAACGAAATATAGTATAATTTATTGATTTAACATCATTCATGTGCAAAAACACTATTTATAGATGATGCGAAATTATTTATTTTTATTCTAAAAACATTTCAAATGTCATTAATAAACTTTTATTGTTATTATGTTTCCTTTTTTAAAATTAATTAAACATAATTATTAAAGTTACATAATTTTTTATATTTATATAATAAATTAGAAATTATTTACACTTTATGAAAGGAATCAAATTGATAAGAATCATATGAATGAAACTGTGATAAATTGTTAGAATTTGACAGAATATAAAATTTCTTAAATTTTATGTTCAAAAAAAATTTTATGTTCTGTCCTTACTGAAGTATGAATCTCTTCTTTTACAGAAAATTAAAATGAGATATGTTATATTTTTTTTAATGAATTCATTTAGAGAATTTTCTTTCCTTTCTTCAATTCAGTTAATTATTTTAGACTTACATTCTCTTTATTTTAAATCCTTATATGATTTTAAATTTCGAAGATTATTATGATTAAAGTAGGACTCTTATTACAAACTAAAAATTCTTCACTGTTTAATGTTAAATACGTCTATATTAATTTTCATAGAAATACATTTTCTATGAAAATGAATGTATTCGTATTTTTTTGATATGTTATATTTTTTTTAATGAATTCATTTAGAGAATTTTCTTTCCTTTCTTCAATTCAACTAATTATTTTAGACTTGCATCTCTTTATTTTAAAGTCTTATATTATTTGAAATTTCGGAGATTATTATGATTAAAGTAGGAATCTTATTACAGACTAAAAATTTTTCACTGTTAAGTAACTGTTAAATACGTCTATATAAATTTTCTAAGAAAATGAATGTAGTCGTATTTAATTTTGAAGAGTAATAAATTTCTATTCAGAATTAAATTAACATTTATTCAATATAAAAATTAATTTAATTCTAAATAGCAAAATCTATAATTTTACTTGAAATTTACTGATCTAAATATAAACGCGGTGGAAATGCGTTCCTATAATTGTTAAGAAACTTTTAATAAACTATAAATCTCATATTATTTTTGCCGTAAAAAATTAAGAAAATATATGAATGAATAATAAATTGAATAAAGCTTACTTTTCTTCATCAATTTTTTCCTTGTGTACCGAATTTTCCATTTCAGTGGGTAGTATTAATGAAATAGTTATTATTGTTATAAGCTTGAGAATGTTTTATATCAACATGTCCCATGGATGCTGCTACTGGTGTTTTAGCGTATCTTTTTGTCGCAACTGAGACATCGCTGCATCAATTACTACGACCTTGGACGTATAAAAAAACCTATTCACCAACATCCTTCCGTGGGTGTTGTAGAAACTTATGTAGTTAAATACTTTTTTGTAGTCAAAATTATCAATCTATTGTTCATTTAAGTATGGAAAGTTCGCTGGAAAAATTTATAATAAATGATTCCCTCACAATAAAAACTCGGTTTCTTCTTTTCGCATAACAACACCACCACCTTCATCATATTATCTATTCGTTTCTTATGAAATAACTTTTTCCTATTATTCAGGCCAATTAATTTTAAAATTTGCTTTGATTATTTTAAGATAAACTTCATTTTTCAAAATGAAAATGTAATGCAAAACCGATATCAAGTATTTTTTGAATAGTAATAAATTTCTATTCAGAATTAAATTAATATTTATTCAATATAAAAATAAATTTAATTCTGAATATCAAAATCTATAATTTTACATTAAATTTAGCCTACAGATCTAAATATAAACGCGGTGGAAATGCGTTCCTATAACTGTTAAGAAACTTTTCATAAACTATATATTTTATATTATTTTTGCCGTAAAAAATTAAGAAAATATATGAATGAATAATAAATTGAATAAAGCTTACTTTTCTTCATCAATTTTTTCCTTGTGTACCGAATTTTCCATTTCAGTGGGTAGTATTAATGAAATAGTTATTATTGTTATAAGCTTGAGAATGTTTTATATCAACATGTCCCATGGATGCTGCTACTGGTGTTTTAGCGTATCTTTTTGTCGCAACTGAGATATCGCCGCATCAATTACTACGACCTTGGACGTATAAAAAAAAACCTATTCACAAACATCCTTCCGTGGGTGTTGTAGAAACTTACATGGTTAAATACTTTTTTGTAGTCAAAATTATCAATCTATTGTTAATTTAAGTATGGAAAGTTCGCTGGAAAAATTTATAATAAATGATTTTTTTCACATAAAAAGTCGGTTTCTTCTTTTCGCATAACAATAGCACCTTCATCATATTATCAATTCCTTTCTTATGAATAACCTGTTTCCTACTACTCAGGCCAATTAATTTTAAATTTTGCTTTGATTATTTTAAGATAAATTTCATTTTTCAAAAATGAAAAGATAATGCAAAAACTGATATCAATTACTAATTCCTGATAATTGAATCGCCCTTTTAATTAATATCTATTTCTATATACTTGTATTAAGAATTTACCGTTAAAAACTGATGCATAACTGTGACTTAGAAACGTAGGTACACAGTCTTTGCCTATTTCGACACAGGAGTAATAAATAAATACATTCTTTTAGGTTTAAAATAATATAATAATCATAGTCAAGTTAGCATATAATAGAAAGTTTACATAAAAATCAAAAATATACAAAAATTAACAATTAGTTCCTAGTTTGGGATCTCTATGCGCTGTGTTCAGTGGCTCAGTGCACTACCTATTTTCATATCCCTGGGCCGTGCAGTTACTTGTGGCCCTAATGCAAAGGGAATCTCTTTATCTAATATGAGACAAAAAGCTATTAAATGAAACTGATTTATTATCAATAATTATTACCATATTTCGCAGTTCATAAAGTTAGGATAATTATATTATGTCGCCATATCCTCGTGGGATATTCTGTACCTGGTGACGGCCGCTTATAAAACCTATCACAAGTTGGAAACCTCATTCTGGGGTCAACCATATAGTTGATGGATGGGATTCAACGAAGGTCCCGGACACCTTCTGAAAAAATGGAAATGTGGGACCGGATTTGTAACAAGATTCTGCAGGTTGGTAAGCCAAAGCTTTACCAAGTCGCCATAGGTTGACACACAATTTATAAATAAATAAAATAAAACATATTTAATAAAAAAGCAACAACAGTCACTTACAATCAATCTTGTAACATCTTAATTTTATTACATATTAAATGTAAATATAAATGTTTAATAGAAATAGGCAATCAAACAGAGGGGCATATTCTCCTAGTAATTTAAATGTAAATATAAATGTTTAATAGAAATAGGCAATCAAACAGAGGGGCATATTCTCCTGGTAATTTTGTTTTCTTCCATCTTTTTTCTTTAATTGCCTCTTTTTTGCTCCACAGATATGCATTCGTTTTGCAGACACTTTCATTAAACTCTATTAAAATTTTATAATATTATTATTAACGAAAATATTAAAAATTAATATTGCACATTATTAGAGTGATTTTTGTAAAAAATATTTATTAATCAGTCTGCAAAAAACAAAAACTTGTCAAATGTATTTGTGACTGAGAGTCATGAATGCTAAATTGTATTTATCTGCATTTTATTATACGTCTTTATCACAATATTTTATATATGCCGTCCATGCAAGATGATGAGGATGTCAAATCGGTATCAAGTACTAATTCCTGATAATTGAATCGCCCTTTTAATTAATATCTATTTCTATATACCTGTATTAAGAATTTACCGTTAAAAACTGATTCGTAATTGTGACATAGAAACATAAGTATACTATTCCTTTGCGTATTTCGACACAAGAGTAATAAATAAATACATTCTTTTTTAGGTTTAAAGTAATATAATAATCATAATCAAGTTAGCATATAATAGAAAGTTTATATAAAAATTAAAAATATATAAAAATTAACAGTTTAGCCCCTAGTTTGAGAACTCTATGCGCTCTGTTCAGTGGCTCAGTGCACTTCCTACTTTCATATCCCTGGGACGTGCAGTTACTTGCAGCCCCAAATGCAAAGGGAATCTCTCTAATATGAGATAAAAAGCTATTAAATGAAACTGATTTATTATCTATAATTATTACAATCTTTCACAGTTTATAAGTTAGACTAAGCCGCCATATCCTCATGGGATAATCTGTATTTGGTGACGGCAGCTTATAAAACCTATCACAGGATAGTGACGCCACCCTGGGGTCAACCGGATGGTTAAAGGATGGGATTCAATGGACGGATCCGGACCCATCCTGAAAAAAATGGAAATGTGGAAGCCGGAATTGAACCAGGATCCTCCAGGGTAGTAAGCCAAAGCTTTACCAAGCCGCCATCAGATCGACACACAATTTATAAGTATTATTTTCTTATAAATTGCGTGTAGACCTGATGGCGGCTTGATAAAGCTTTGGCTTACTAAAATAAAACATATTTAATAAAAAACCAACAACAGTCGTTCACAATCAGTCTTGTAACATCTTAATTTTTTTACATATTAAAAATAAACATAAATGTTTAATTAAAATAGGCAATCAAACGAAGCATATTCTCCTGGCAATTTTGTTTTCTTCCAACTTTTTTCTTTATTTGCCTATTTTTTGCTCCAGAAAAATGCATTTGTTTTGCAGACACTTTCATTAAACTCTATTAAAATTTTATTATAATATTAATTAACGAAAATATTGAAAATTAATATTCACATTCTTAGAATGATTATTGTAAAATATATATATATATATATATTAATCAGTCTGCAACACATAAAAACTCGTCAAATGTATTTTTGTCTGAGAGACATAAATGCTAAATTGTGTTATCTTAATTTATATTGAAATAATTATTTTATGGACATTTTATAATTATTTATATACGATGGAATAATTACGATAGCAAAAATTAACATAAAAGATTTTAATAAAAAAAATTATTTACTTTACATTTAAAAATATCATGCATTCAAATAAAAATAATATATTTGTGAAAAATATCTGGTAAGAAGAAAAAAACATACTTTAAATCGAATTTATTCATTCTCAATAAACCAACAACTATTATTTACGAAAAACTGATTAAATGAATGAAATTTGATAATTCTGTGGGGATCGGGAATTCCCCCTTTCCTCGGAGATGAGTTGAGGAATGTGACCACCATGTCGAAATACAATAACAGGATGTATTAAATGTCATTACTATTCTTCGAGGTAATAAATTTAAGAAACTTTATTCAAGTTTCGATGCAGTGTCCAAGAATTGACAACTAAACCATCTGTAAGTTAAAGGGAAAACATCCCCGGGAAAGGGCACCAATTAGGTTAAAGTTATAAAAGAGTGAAGTTGCTGGAGATCGAGGCTTCGCTTCGCTTTGCGCTTAC
>AYEL01089117.1:0-26507 GCA_000484575.1 Olivierus martensii | reverse complement strand
AGCCACGTATTTATCGAGTGCGCCATCTGTGCACCTGGTGATCTGTTATCTATCCATCGCTTTTAAGCTGAATTATCAAAAGTTCAATTTTTCAAGTGTTAAAAAATACTATTAGAAGGCCATATTCAATGAAAAGCTTGGATACGTATTCACTCATTTTTGATGTATTTTCACCATATGTAAGCGGATCAAAATCGGTGGGGGGTCAGCAGTGTCCTCCCCTTGTAAGTTTAATGCTGTAATAAAATGAAATAACATAACTGTATATAAAATAGAAAGATTATTATTAACAAATTTGGATTCTTAATTTAATTTGATTCTAATTTTAATCAGAAAGCATCTAATCTATAATAAGTGAATATAGAGCATTTATAAATCTTTCACATATCACATTCTAATATCAGTAGTGTGATTCAAAATAATAAGGAATCAGGTTTTTTTTTTTTTTTTGAGAAAAAATTTTTTTTAATGATACGGCGACCACCGAGATCTACACTCTTTCCCTACACGACGCTCTTCCGATCTAGACATCCATAGCTTATATAGGAGTATATATGAAATTTTGAGTGAATAATTAACATTCAACCATTCCCTGAAAATCTCTTCATTTAGTGATCTTAATCAATATAGAGCGTTTAGAAAAATTACATAGAAAAATTTAACATCCTCCTATTTTAGCTAAACGGATACATTTATTGGTCAAGATATCTAACTAGGATGACAGGTAAAAACAGTTTTATTGGTAAATAAAATCAAGATACAGGTTGAACTCTGATTTTCTGGACAGATGATTTGGCATCTTCTTTAATCTGGAAAAAATTACAAGAACCCAAAACTTCTGCAATTGTCCAACTAGTTAACCTGACTGCAGAACAAAACTGATCTCTCAGAAAACAAAGCAATTTTATCTCAATTGGCTATAAATTTACAATATATATAAAATATCTGAAATGTCCCAGATTTATTATAAATGTTTATAAATGTCCCAGATGCATTTCTTTATTACAATTTAAATATCTTGCAATCAAAATTAGTATCAAATAAAAATCCAATTTTGCAATAATATGTATTTCTCTGTATTTACAATAATCCCATGTTCTTATGATACTGTATTTTTTTAAACTATATCATTAAACATAGGATAAAATAAACTATTATTCCTAAATTACATCATATGGCTTCCTGTTAGAATTCACAATTTTATAAATATTTGCTGTATTTAGTCACAAAATATTTTCTTTTACATAATTTTCCTCTCAAGATTTTAGAAAAGAAAATTAAAAAGAAAAAATCCATCTTATTTTCTGAACTTAATTTTCATTAAAGTGCATATCAGCAAATAAATATCAGAGAAATTTAAAAAAAAATTTTCCCTTATTTTAAAGTTCTAAAGAAATGTTATTCAAATAGTGATTTAAAAATAGAAAAGTGAAATCAAAACCAACATGCAATGAATTTCCATTCCATCTGTTTTGCAGCAATGCATAGAACAGAAATGCAGCCAGTTCATTCCGACTTATTATTATCCCAACTCTGCAATTCATCATTTTACTATATTTTTTTATTTTGAAGATAATGATGCAATTATTTATACTAAAAATGATAAAAAAACCTACTGTCAATAAATAATAGTCATTTTTGTTGTGTATTATAAATGCATTCTTAAAACAGAGTATTTTCTTTATATTATAATTTGATTAAGAGAGAAATAAAATTATTTTTTATAAATATCAAAAGCAATTTAAAATTGCATTTTTAAAATACTTATGTGATAAACTGAAATTATTCAGCAAAAAATGCATCATAAATCTACATAGCACTTACTTGCTAGACATGTTTTAAATGTAAACAAGATCACAGACTTTTAATCAAAGAACAATTTAAACCCCTTCCCTCATTTGTTGGGATTGACGGAGACATTGAGGGGCAAGAATGGATGGCACTTTGGAAAACTAGAAATCAGTCCTGTCTCAGAGCTTTTTGGTGTTTGTCCGTCATCTTCTCCAGATGTCTTCAGTGTTTTCCATCTTGCAGTAACTATTCGTCTAATTCATCATAAAACCTGTGTAATCAAGATTTTGAAGAAAGGGAGAATTGAAGCAACAACTTTCTCTCTCTAAAGGTATCATTTATATATGCACAAAATTTCCATTAAGATTAGGACAGGCTATTGCAGGTGTAATTAGAAAGATTTCATTGGTTTTTCTTGATTTAGTCTATTTGTGTCTGAGTTAATATTTTGTGTATACAATGGATTCCGCTTACATTGCAATACAGTAGGTCCTCATTTAATATTGTCCAAGTTAACACAAAACAGTCGATTCTGCTTAATTGGACCACCAAGAGAACTGGCTGAGCAGGGCCATAGAAAACTGAAAATGTTACCAGAGATTATTATTAATACAGTGGATTCCGCTTAACTGGGGCAACGCATAATTGCGAACAATATATATATAGTGGATTCTGCTTAATTGGGCCAAATCTCAAGAATTCTATATATATAGTAGATTCCAGTTAATTGGGTCAAATCTCAAAGAACAGAAACCAACTAATAAACTAATACATAATTTAAACGCTTAATTGGGACAACTTTTCGCTTAATTGGAACAGTAGCAAAAAAGGAATTTTCACTTTGATATATTTTAGGGATTTTTTGAAAGTATGGCTACACATACATACAATAATCTTTGCCAATATGTCAAGAAAGGATTTTACACTTAACTAAAATTGCTTGGCTGAATAAAATTAAAAGCTGCCATTAAATACAAGCTATTGTAGACTCATTGAATTAAACCAAACTCTACCTTAAAGTGTTTGTCCGTCATCTTCTCCAGATGTCTTCAGTGTTTTCCATCTTGCAGTAACTATTTGTCTAATTCATCATAAAACCTGTGTAATCAAGTTTTTGAAGAAAGGGAGAATTGAAGCAACAACTTTCTCTCTTCATAAGAAATGCATTATATATAGTATTACTTCCCAGGATTGCGCCAATTACATTATGGACAAGTTTCTCTTGTTATTGGCCGCAGCTACTAGCAAACCGCTCCACTAAATTTAATACAGTATTTATTAATACCCGTATATATTTTTTTCATAAAAATTTGTATTAATTTGAAAATATCAATAAATTTATTTTCATATATCAATATTATACTCATTCATTCACTATACTTTCTCTACCATTTTGTTAAAGTGTTCGTAGCCGAAAATTTAAATATACGTGCAAAAGGTTTAAATAAATTTGTAAAAAGTTTAAACAAATTCACGCCAGTTTAAATACATTTGCAAAAGGATTAAATCAGTTTGTAAAAAGTTGAAATAAATTTGCGAATGCTATATATCCTTTGAAATTAGTTTCATAACAATTAGTAGATTTCGATGAAATTTGTCACATCATTCCAGATAAGGTAATTTCATAAGATACTTTGCATATTATATTCAAACTTTCCCAATTGACAGAATTTCAAACATCTAAAGTGATTTTTAATTTTCGAAGCAATCAAATGAATATCATAATTCCATGGTATGTAGTTAATTTAATTAATCAGCTCATAAATATATAATTTGACTTATACAGTATTTACACAGTTAAGAATTTTAGCATCCAAGAAGAGAAAATTTATTTTTTTATCTAAGTAATTCTCTGATATTTTAATATAGAAGATAACAACGGGAATAATATTTTAATCAATATAATGCATTTAGTATCTGTAGACTACACTTAAAGTTTATACCATCTATATTTTATATGCATCTGATATAATCAATCATATTATATTATATGATGAAAGAACGAATTGTTCAGATTTACATTAAATTGCAGTACCTAAAATATATTTAATCAGAAAAATGTCAAGTAACCTACTGCAAATAAATGCTTTATATAAGTTACCATTAAAATTTTACTTTAATATAACAATCTATCCCCACATTCTGCACTTATGCTCAGGATTCATATAACTGTTTAAAGGACAGTTGAAAACTTCAGAAAATTCTGGAGAATTCATCAACGGAACGATAACCCTGAAAAAATACATTTATTTATTATGAATTTAAATATAAATTTGTATGGTTGATAAACGATAACTTACCTGTATTTTCCAGGACTGTGTGAATCATATTCAAAACTATCCTTCATGGATTCTATTACTTCGCACCATACCTATGTAAAAATTTGATATTATTTGCCTGTTTTTAACAATATTAACAATAGTTTAATAACAAATTTATAAAATTATTTCATGATTAAATTTCATTTTTATAATATTTAAATTTAAGATTTTTTTATTTTCAATTGATGTGAATATGATTTCCAATTCAATTTTAATTTTTAGTAAGAAAAGAATGTCAGATATGATTATGACGTTTTAAAACTAAAACAAAGAAAATTATTAGACAATCCAAATACCTGAGCGTATCCAATAAAGAACATCTGTTTATTAGTAAAGTCTAGTCCAGGAAGCATGGGCTCTTTTCCATGTTTTTTGAGGTATTTTTCGTATGCCTGCCATCATAATTTCTCTAATTAATATATTTAGATATTTATAAATAATTATTAACTAAACATGTTGTTATTACTCGAAATGCTGCGGTTAATCCACTGTTATCAGCGATATTATCCCAAATTGTTTTATTACCGTTTATCTGAAATAAATCTTGTGTAATTAAGAAACTTCCAAACATATCTATCATGAAAGATAATAAAAATACTTATGGTTAAAATGCTTAATAATTTCCATTATTTAAAATCCAATATTTATAAAATCATTTTAGACTATTTTTCTATAAATAAAATCATAACTGATTATACAATATACAGTTTGTATATTGTATTGTGTTATATACCGTCAGATTTCCTTCTAATGGAAATTGAAAATACTGATTAATTAGGCAATCTTTCCTTTGTTTAAATTCTTCAATAAATTCTTCAGACCATTCCATTAAGTGTATTTTGTCATCATCTACATCTGTACAATTTTTCATTTTTTCTCTTCTCTCTAGGAAAGAAAACATTAAATGTCATAAATTTAGTTAATTTATTTATTATATAATAATAAATTAACCCAGTCACTAACATGGGGACGGTTTTGTTTCCTAAGGTGCCGGTCCCAAGCCCGGATAAATGGGGAGGGTTGGTGTCAGGAAGGGCATCCGACAGTAAAACATAGCCAAGTCCATTATGAGAAGAAACTGTCCAAATACGATATTTGCTAGGGCGTCCCCAGAGGCGCCCAAAACCTGTGAGAAATGAGCTAGGACAACTGAGCAGGGGCAAGCTCAGTTAAAGTAGTTAATCCAGGAAAGAAAAAGAAAAGGATAAGAAATATTAGGCTAAGAATAGGAACACTAAATGTGGGGACGCTAAATGGAAAGAGTAGAGAAATTGCTGATATGATGGAGAAGAGGAAGATATGAGGCAGAAATGAAGTTGGGATTATTGTTGATAGTAGCCTGAAAAATGAGGTGTGTGGAGTTGATAGAGTGAATAATAGAATAATAAGTATGAGATTGGTTAATGGAACTAGTGTGCCTACTGTAATTTGTGCTTATGCATCACAAGTGGGTTGTGATGAGGAAGAAAAAGAGGATTTTTGAAAAGATTTGATTTACTTGTGATGAACATACCGGAAGATGAAAGCATTATTATAGGAGCAGATCTGAATGGTCATATTGGAGAGGGAAGTGATGATAGTGATGTGATAGGTAAATGGGGAATAGGTAAAAAAAAGTGAAGGTGATAAGATAGTCGAATATGGAATGGCCTTTGGCCTTAAAATTGTCAATACATGTTTTGAGAAAAGGAGAAGCCTTTTGATTATATATAAAAGTGGACCAATGGAAACCCAGATAGATTATATATTGTGTTGAAAGAAAAACTTCAAGGAAATTCGTGACTGTAAGGTGATTAATGGAGAGAGGATAACATCATAGAATAGGTTATTGGTAACTGATTGGGAAATGATAATTAAGAATAGAAGAAGAGAAGGCCAGCTGAGAAAACGGAAAATTAAATGGTGGAAACTAAAGGAAGAAGAAACCAGGAAGGAATTCATAAATAAAGTATTGGATGAAATAAGTCTGCCTCACGAGGTTCAGAAATGGTGAAAAAACAATAGTGAGGTGATTAGAAGAATAGGTGAAGAGGTTTTAGGAAGGACATCAGGCCAACGATTCAACGATAAAGAATCTTGGTGGTGGAATGAGGAAGTCTAACAAGCGATTAAAGCTAAGAAGGAAGCGAAAAAGATAGCAGATAAGACAGCAAAGCACAAAGATAGAGAAGAGTACAGAAAAGCTAATAATCAGGCTAAGAAGGCTGTATAACTATTGATGAAGCATATAAAGAAGTGGAAAGGAAGGAGAGAGAAAAGAAACTTCTGAGGATTGCAAGAGCTAGAGATAGGGCATCGAAGGATTTTACTCAGGTGAAACAGATTAAAGACGAAAATGGCAGAGTTTTGAGAGATAAGCAGGATATTTTGAAGAGATGAAAAAATTAATTTTGAAAGATTATTGAATGAAGAAAATGAGAGAATGGTGAGAGAGGATGCATTATCAACTGAATGAAGGGTTAATGAAATTACTAGAGAGGAAGTGGTTGAAGCGATAAAGAAGATGAAAATAGGTAAATCAACAGTAGTGGACCAAATACAGTGGAGGTTTGGAAAAACCTAAGAGAGCAGGGAGTGAATCTGCTGTGGGATTTAATGAAAAAGATTTGGACTCAGGAAAGGATACCAGATGAATGGAGAGAGCGTTTGTTGATATCGATTTACAAGAAAAAGAGGGACACACAAGTGTGTGGAAATTAGAGAGGAATAAAGTTGATGCCACATACATTGAAGATTTAGGAGAGGATTATAGAGAGAAGATTAAGAGAGGAAGTAAAGATTGACAATGATCAGTTTGGATTTATGCCAGGCAGGTGTACAACTGATACTATATTTGCACTAAGAAGACTAACAGAAAGATATAGAGAAATGCAGAAGGAACTTAATAAGGTCTTTATAAATTTGGAAAAAGCTTATGTCAGAATACCCAGGCAGGAAATATGGAGGTATATGAGGGAAAAAGGAGTTTCCGAGAAATATGTGAGGCTGATAATGGAAATGTATGTGGGAGCAACGATTAAAGTAAGAAGCAGTATGGGACTAACAGAAAATTTTAGTGTTAAAGTGGGATTACATCAGGGATCCACATTCAGTCCCTTTCTATTCAATATTGTCATAGATGTAATTACGAACAATAAAAAGAGTAGTGCACCATGGAATATATTGTTTGCAGATGACGCAGTACTGTGTGATGAAAATAAAAAACAAGTGACTTTGGAAAAATGGAGAAAGACAGTTGAGGAAAGGGGTATGAAGATAAGTAGGATAAAGACGGAATTCATGCAAATTGGAGAAGAACAAGGAAGTATAACATTAAGAATAGAAAAATTGAGCAGTGTTAGGAAATTTAAATATTTGGGATCAAATATAGTTGAGGATGGAAGACTGGAAGAGGAGATTAAGCATAGGATACAGTGTGGATGGATTAACTGGAGAAGGCTAAGTGGAGTGTTATGTGATAGGAAAGTTAGTTGCAAGATGAAGGGTAAACTGTACAAAATGGTAGTAAGACCAGCCCTGACTTGGGCAGTTACTAAGTCACAAGAAAGGAAATTGGATGTAGCTGAAATGAGGATGTTGAGATTAATGTGTGGTGTAACAAGAATGGATAAAGTAAGGAATGACTACATCAGAGATACAGTTAAAGTAGGCCCGGTCAGTAGGAAGATCCAGGAAGGAAGATTAAGGTGGTTCTGGCATATAAGAAGAAGGAGTGAGAAATATGTGGGTAGAAAGATTGAGGACATGACCATTCCTCATGGAAGAAGAGGAGAGGTAGACCCAGAATTAGATGGACAGAGAGAGTGAGGGAAGACTTGACAGAGAAGGGATTGAGGGAAGAGGACGCCTTGGACAGAGATACATGCATAGTTAGAATAAAAAATGCCGACCCCATTTGAATGGGACAATCAAGCTTGGGAAAGAAGATTATATAATAATAAATTGTTATTTATCTGAAATGTTATAATGTATAAAGGAAAGACATATAGTATAACAAGTATAACATATTTCATAATTATAAATATGATGTGAAATATTTTTCTGATTGATTAGGATCCGGTTTAACAAGTATAACATATTTCATAATTATAAATATGATGTGAAATATTTTTCTGATTGATTAAGATCCGGTTGACCCCATTATGGATGGTGGCCTGCCTATGATGGCTTTATAGGTGGCCGCCACCAGATATAGAATATCCCTCGTGCGACATGTCGGGCTTAACCAAACTAATCTAAACTTCCATTATAAAATAAAAATTTATTCAGCAATTCTATTTATGCATTAAATAAGTAATATAAATATTGTTCTGATTTCTTCTAATCTTTCATTCTAATATTACAAAATCTAAAACTGTAAAAAAATGATTAAGAAAAGTTTTTAATTTTTATCAGTATTAACTGTTCTTCAATAAACTTTGAAAGATTCATTTGTATGGACATGATTTCTCTCATTTATTTGGTATTAATTACAATGAAATGATGAAAAATTTATTTGTAGATTGTAAATTTATTCAATGATCATATTTTTATCAAAATTTCTATCTATTTCGGAATTTTTCTCGTAGATTTCTCTCATTTATTTGGTATTAATTACAATGAAATGATGAAAAATTTATTTGTAGATTTTAAATTTATTCAATGATAATATTTTTATCAAAATTTCTATCTATTGCGGAATTTTTCACGTAGTTGTAACACTTGTTTGAAAAATCTAAGATTAAAATTATTGTAAAATTAATTAAAATTAAATTTTAGCATCAATATGGTTTAAGCATGGATAATCATTCATTCGATTTTTTGAGTAACGCCAATATGTTATCATTACTATTTATATTGAAAAGATTATACAAAAATTTTGATATGCAGTTCAAAAAATCCTTTATCAAATATTAAATTTCTCTCGATACTTGAAAATATCGAGAGAAATTTACTATCGGTATTCAGTTGTAACACTTGTTTGAAAAATCTAAGATTAAAATTATTGTAAAATTAATTAAAATTAAATTTTAGCATCAATATGGTTTAAGCATGGATAATCATTCATTCGATTTTTTGAGTAACGCCAATATGTTATCATTACTATTTATATTGAAAAGATTATACAAAAATTTTGTTATGCAGTTCAAAAAATCCTTTATCAAATATTAAAGTTCTCTCGATACTTGAAAATATCGAGAGAAATTTACTATCGGTACTCAGAAAATTTCAAAATAAATGTATCGATACTTTTAAAGAATCCATGTATCCGTTGCATCCCTAGTTACGATTTTTAGAGTGAATCGGGGAAGATGGTAATCGGGAGAAGAAGCTTATTTTTCTCTAATTCTTTAGAATTTAAACAGGTGGCGATAAAAGATAATTTATTATAACCTCATATAAGACAGCCAAAAATATAGAAGGTGGCTATTATCAGATTATCAATTATTTGCATTAGAAATCGAAAAGTTTCCAGCGAGTGTTGAAATTTTTATCGAAAATTATATAGTCACATTTTGAAGTGTTATTATTAAATCGTAATAATATCATTGTACTAAAAATTAATATATGTAATGTGTAGCGGATACTATAAAGAATATTTTTCTTTCGATGTCGTTACCATTAGAAATCGAAAAGTTTCCAGCGAGTGTTGAAATTTTTATCGAAAATTATACAGTCACATTTTGAAGTGTTATTATTAAATCGTAATGATATCATTGTACTAAAAATTAATATATGTAATGAGTAGCGGATACTATAAAGAATATTTTTCTTTCGATGTCGTTACAATTTAGCCATTTTAAGTCACGTGATTAAAAATTGCATCTCACCCTGATCCACGGGAAAGATGGCAATATTTGCTTCAAGGTTAGATGCAAAATATAAATTTTTATATTTATGATTTATTTTCATAAATTAAATGATAAGAACATATATTATTGTGTTTATGATTTATTTTCATAAATTAAATGATAAGAACATATATTAGGACCCAAGCAGAAGTCTTTGGTTCGAAGAAAAATTAAAACTTGTAGCATAACAAATAAACAGAGGAGGCATGAATCGCTTCAATGATTCACAGATATATGATAGGCCTATATCTACTTTAATAAACAGAGGAGGCATGAATTGCTTCAATGATTCACAGATATATGATAGGCCTATATCTACTTTATAGAATGTTAAAAAAGGAGATTATAGAAATATAATAATGAAAAATATGGCATGGAACCACACAGTAAATAATTCGTTATATATTTAATACTAATTGTATATGAAGGACTTGAAAAAACCAGCTAAATCCACTCTCTTAAGTGTTTACCACACAGTAAATAATTCGTTATATATTTAATACTAATTGTATATGAAGGACTTGAAAAAATCAGCTAAAGAGCTCTTAAGTGTTTAGGATAGTTTATTTTATATGGACAAATGGATTAACTCCTACTTCTTTCTTAATTAAAAGAGATTGCTCTATATTAACTTTTGCCTTTCGTGGTATGGAGCCACACTAAAGGCATCAAATAGTGAAAATATGGAATAGTGAATGTGGCTGAAAAGCCGCAACTTGACCACCGTGGATGTATACAATATCTAAATAACTGATTTTATTTAATTCTTGTAATTTTATAGAATTTAATAATTTATTCTATTGAAATATAAATGGTATAGTGAACAAGAAGTTTGTTGGATGAATAAAGAGTTCATTTTGGCTATTTATTAAAGTGAATATCATCCAAAGAGCAGTGGCATCTTACCTTGAATATTCGGGGAAAGATTAAGACTAATTGTAACTTTTTTAAAAAATTATAAAAAATTACCCGACTGTTATATCAAAGTTTTTGATGGTAAACACTTGTAAGTTTAAGTACAAAAAATATGAAATGAAAATATTCAAACTTATGAGTTTTAGGGTCAAAAAGAAAAAGTATGGCGACTTCCCTCGATACACTGTACTTATTTTTTTTCCTTTTAAAGAGATTTAATGAGTAAATGTGCATTATAAAAACGTAACATAAAATTTTAATAATAGAAAATCAATATTTTTTTAATATTTCCTTCTTTAATTATTGTATATAAGCATTTTAATAGAATCAGTTGCATAATCTAGAATAAAATAAAAGCTTATAACTATTTATGATTATGTCACGTGCAATAAAGTCACATTTCAGTGTACAGTAGTCTGTAAATAAAGATACACCAAAAAATTATAAAACAACTTTAATTACAGTTAAGAAACTAAAAGAACTTAAAGAATAAATACCCTTGAGTGCACCGGTAATCGACGGAACGGAACTTATCCTCTTAACCGCTGATCCGTCGACCGCTTGTGACCATCTCCCGGTCTTAGGGTCGTCCGACTCTTCGCACGGGCGTAACCGCTGAAAACCTTCACCGATTTGAATCCGTTGAAAACGGCCAATACGTTCAAACGCATGGCCGTTAGAATTAAAAATATAAAATAAATTTTCGTAGCGAGCGATTCCTGACGTGATAAATGCATCAGAATTGGCTCCATGCCAAAAATCAGTGTGTTCGGTTTCAAGAAAAACACCCGGTATATATGCACTCAAAGAGAGATCTTTATATATACAGGATGAAGAAAATCTTCGTCGTAAAATTTTGTGTACTGATAGAGGGCATCAAAAAACAAGTCGAAAATGTCTAATGAATATATGGTCTAAATCACTCAGTGTACGAGTTATGACTCCAAAGCAATCCAATCACTACCGAGTTTACAAAGCGTTGCTTCGCATTACGTCACTTCTCTTCTTACTACAGTATTACATGTTTGCTCTCCGCTGCTTCCACGTGGCGTATTACTTTTCTGGAAAATTCTGCTGCCCATAATAACCATTCAGTTATTCTGGATAGTAAAATTGCTAGCACACCCGGCTTCTAATTTAAAAGTCTGGATTCGAATTCTGGTTATATCAAGTATCGCATGGCATTTTGTTTTTGCTCTCTTTCTCTCTGAGTTTATCTATCACTTTCATTGCATTTTATTTCCTGTAATTGCTTTAGGGGCAAGAGCGTCAGCAATAAAAGAATTACATATACTGCAGTAACAACAATAGTAATAAAAATGATAAGTGAATCAATTAATTAAGTAGAACAAAAAAATGTATAATAATCTGATGCGCATTTTCTTTTTAAAAATGGCTAATCACAAGAGATAGTTCTTGTTTCATTTCATAGTAAAAGTTTTGAAATAATGAAAAAGTCCAGTATGATGAAACCTTTAATTCTTATTACAAATTTCACAAGACAATTAAACTTTAATATTTTCGATTCAGTTTTTCGAATTCTTTTTCGAAAGGCAATTAACATTTCATTACAGTTTTTGTAAATTACAGAAAAAATGTTTTATAGAAAACGTTCAAAGTTTCGTTCTCTAAAATAAGGCAGAGTTGACAGCGTCGGTGGAAAGAATTGAGAATTCTTTCGTATGATTCTGCCGTCTCTAAAATGCGTCTTGTTAACTACTCTACACTATCTATTGATGTGAAATAAAGCAGTTTGTTCATATAAACTCAAAAGAAAAAGTCCATTGATGTGAGATCTGGTAACCTCGGAGGACACACTCTTGGTCCATCGGGTCCGATCCATCTCCAACCGAAAGTGATGGTTAAATGATTTCCAATAGCTAAGTATTAGTTGCAAGGAGCGTCATCCTGTTGAAAGATCCTTCTTTCTCGTATTTCAAGAGAAATATCCTCCAAAATTTCGGGCAAGAGTTTTTCAAAAATGAGGTTTGTTGCCCCATTAAGTCGATTCGGAAAAATATAAAAATCAATGAGAAAATCCGGAACAGTACCAGCTGGACTTAAACGAAACTTAACGAAATTTATTTCGTTTTTTAAGAGATCTTGCCGGAACTTTTGGATGATATTCTTCTTGGAATACATGAAAAAATGATCTTTCACACGATGGAGCTTCTCCCCACTAGTCACTAGCTATTGGAAATCATCACTTTCGGACGGAGATGCATCGGACGCGGTGGGCTAAGAATGTGGCCTCTGAGATTACCAGATTTCACATCTATTCACGTTTCCTTTTGGTGTTATGTGAACAAACTGTTTTACTCCACATCAATCGATATTCTAGAGGAGTTAACGAGATTCATTTCCGAGGCGGCAGACCCTGGATTTTTGAAAGATTCGCAATTCTTTCCTCCGACGCTGTCAACTCTGACTTGTTGTTAGAGAACGAAAGTTTGAACGTTTTCTATAAAACATTTTTTTGTAATTTACAAAAACTATAATGAAAGGTTAATTGTCTTTCGAAAAAGAATTCGAAAAACTGAATTGAATAATATTAATGTTTGTCTTGTGAAATTTATAATGAGGATTAAACATTTCATCCATACTGGATGTTTTTTATTTCAAAACATTTACTATGAAATGAATTAAGAACTATCCTTTGTGATTGGCCATTTTTAATTTCATCCATACTGGATGTTTTTTATTTCAAAACATTTACTATGAAATGAATTAAGAATTTAATGGCCAATCACAAAGGATAGTTATCCTTTGTGATTGGCCATTTTTAAAAAAAGAAAATGCGCATCAGATTATTATTTTTTCTTTTTTTGTTCTACTTAATTAATTGATTCACTTATCATTTTTATTACTATTCTTGTTACTGCAGTACATATATTTCTTTTATTGCTGACGCTCTTGCCCCTGAAGCAATTATTGGAAGTAAAATGCAATGAAAGTGATAGATAAACTCACAGAGAGAGAGAGAAAGAATAAAAACAAAAAGTATTGCAATACTTGATATAACCAGAATTCGAACTCAGACTTTTAAATTAGAAGCCAGGTGCGCTAGCATTTTTACTATCCAGAATAACTCAATAGAGAAAGGCTTCCACGTGGCGTATTGCCTTAATACGCCACGTGGAAGCTGGGAGAGCAAACTTATAATACTTGTTAGTAAGAAGGCAAGCGACGTAATACGATGCGTCATAATGCTTTGTAAACTCGGTGGTGATTGGCTAGCTTTAAAGGATCATAACTCGAAAACAGTGCGATTTAGACCATATATTCATTAGACATTTTCGGCTTGTGTTTTGATGCCCTCTATCAGTACACAAAATTTTACGACGAAGTTTTTCCTCACATTGTATATATTTCTTTATATTCTTTGTATTTTATTCGCCGAAATTCATTTCATTCTGCAATTATATTGCTGTAATTATGTGTTAATGTTATCAATGATAAGTATTTTATCAAAGCTCACGGCAGTGTTCCGGGCCATGTTCCCGCCGCGCACACCATGTATATATTTACATAAACTAATTCAAGCCCTATTTGTCATATCCATAATTCGTTTCCGATTAAGCTATAAAAATGAAAATTATATACCTTGTTAGCCTTGAGAAAATAAAGCTTACCTTGAATTGTAAGCTTTATTTCCTCATGGCCCTGTAAAAATTTCAAGCTTTAATCAAAGTGTCTACGAGATAGAGACCGCAGAAAATCTCTAATTTGGATACTGACTCACTCTTCATAATTATAGTGTACTTCCCTTTGATATAGAGACTTGAAATTTAGCACAAGTATATGTCTTAGGATATAGATAAAGGAAAAATTCTGAAAATGCCATTTTTTCAGTTATTTTTGCGACATTATTTATTTTACCCTAAGCGATCGAGCGCATCGCGTCGTATCGGATCTGGCAGAACGGCATCACCTATACAGAAGTCATTTTATTTGAATATATGCATGCATTCAATCAATCATGATATAGAGTTTAACTAACACGAATCTTTAATTAAAATAAAAATTCATGTTAGTACAACTCTACTTCGTGGTATCGAAACATACGAGGTAAAATTCATTTTATCTTTTACCTTGTATATTTTACAATTTTATTAAATTGTTTAGCTTCGTGGTATCGAAACATACGAGGTAAAATTCATTTTATCTTTTACCTTGTATATTTTACGATTTTATTAAATTGTTTAGCTATGCAGTCTACTATCAAATATATTAAAACTTGCCAAGTAAAATGCTTGAAGAAATGATCCGATCTAAAACTTACCAAGTAAAAGTCTGAAGAGGTGACACTATATTAGAATTTATTCAGTATTTAAATCTCATTTTTCGACATTGGGGTTGGAATGGAACTTAGCACCATTTTAGATTTCTACACTTTTGGTGGCCAAGAAAAGTAGTAGAATGGAATAGAACTTGGCCCATTTTTTCACATTTATGTTTTTGATGAATATACATTCCTTTTCTTTCTTGTATAGGCATAATTTTTGTTATTTTATATGATAAAATAATCATTTTTTTGTTTTGTAAGATGGTTTAATTTACTTATCGAAGTTAATTTATATCGAAATTTTTCGCGACACTTTATTATTTGTTTTACTTCTTATGTCGTGCGGTTTTTGATGAATATACATTCCTTTTCTTTCTTGTATAGGCATAATTTTTGTTATTTTAATTTTTTTTGTTTTGTAAGATGGGTTAATTTACTTACCGAAGTTAATTTATATCGAAATTTTTCGCGACACTTTTTTTATTTGTTTTACTTCTTATGTCGTGTGATTGTAACATAACTTGAACAATACTAATTGGACTATCGATTATGGTATATTGGGAATCTTATTCGTTATTTCATTTATAATACAAAAAATTTTAATTAACTGAGAAACTACGCTTAACAAAGTAGACTAACAATGTAGTAAAGTTCTTGAAAATCCTGATGATCGAAATCAAATAATATTTACGATTAGCTAGAGACTTCATTAAACAAATTTTATATGAACTTCATCAAAAGATTTTTAATATATTTGTGAAGTAGCCGCATATATATATTGCAATATATCATTCCAATTGCATTAAAATTAAAGCAATTTAAAAATCGAAACAACTAGATAGCAAACTTTATCATGAAGTGTATTCTATTATTAAAAATCAAAGCACAAAGGATTGTTATGTCACTAGATTCAAATGAAAATATATACGAATCATTACATAACAATATTAATATGTAAGGCCTAATAATGATGATAACAGACGAAATACAGTAAGTCTACTTATTGTTTAATCATAGAATTTAAAAATTGCTAATGTTAATGCTTAAAACGTTTACAATATGCATTAATAGAACTTCATTGTACATGCATTAATTAAACTTATTTTACTTTTCCGCAAAATTCGCATGAATGGAATAATTTTCTCATACGTATTGAACTAAAGTTAAGTTTTTTAAATTATTGATAATACTTTTCGTTAAATTAGCAGAAAGTTTTGATATAATTAAAGTTTCATTATTCAATTGATTAGATTACATTACTTTAAATTCAAATCGCATTGTGAATGGAAAGACTAGCACTAATTAGCAAGATCTAGATTATTACCGATAAAATGAATTCAACATTCTTGATAAATATTGATAAATTTTTACCTACTTATATTTCATAATACAAAAAATTTTAATTAACTGAGAAACTACGCTTAACAAAGTAGACTAACAATGTAATAAAGTTCTTGAAAATCCTGATGATCGAAATCAAATATTTACGATTAGCTAGAGACTTCATTAAACAAATTTTATATGAACTTCATCAAAAGATTTTTAATATATTTGTGAAGTAGCCGCATATATATATTGCAATATATCATTCCAATTGCATTAAAATTAAAGCAATTTAAAAATCGAAACAACTAGATAGCAAACTTTATCATGAAGTGTATTCTATTATTAAAAATCAAAGCACAAAGGATTGTTATGTCACTAGATTCAAATGAAAATATATACGAATCATTACATAACAATATTAATATGTAAGGCCTAATAATGATGATAACAGACGAAATACAGTAAGTCTACTTATTGTTTAATCATAGAATTTAAAAATTGCTAATGTTAATGCTTAAAACGTTTACAATATGCATTAATAGAACTTCATTGTACATGCATTAATTAAACTTATTTTACTTTTCCGCAAAATTCGCATGAATGGAATAATTTTCTCATACGTATTGAACTAAAGTTAAGTTTTTTAAATTATTGATAATACTTTTCGTTAAATTAGCAGAAAGTTTTGATATAATTAAAGTTTCATTATTCAATTGATTAGATTACATTACTTTAAATTCAAATCGCATTGTGAATGGAAAGACTAGCACTAATTAGCAAGATCTAGATTATTACCGATAAAATGAATTCAACATTCTTGATAAATATTGATAAATTTTTACCTACTTATATTTCAATAAAATAAATATAAAATATTGTAATTGTTTGTCCACATTTGTTCATAAAATTAAATATTAAATGAAATAATTTAATACTAAAATAAATTATTAAATTTAGAACAAAGAATACTAGATTATGCAGCTTACGTCATTGAAGATATCATTTAAAAATTCCACATTGACAGATAAGTTAGAATGGCCTACTTTATACTTTATGTTCTGTAACTGTAAAATAAAAAATCATATAAGTAAATTTAATATATTTTAAAGTAATTCAATATTCAACCGATTCTTGAGCTGAAGAAGAGCCCAATATGAGAGATCAGCTTTATTTACCAGCAATACCAACGAGAAATGAATTTAGTTTTAAAATGTTTAACGTATCTTCATGAAATTCATTTCGTGTTAATGGTTTCATTAACATACTATACTATTTTTTTATTTATATATATAAATATAGTCTATATGCAAAATAAAGTGAATATAACGTAAATATGGAATAATATAATCTGAAATTATTCAATGATATAGAATCAAACTAATTAAACGAAAGCTTAAAATCTAATTCTTACATTATGGGAAATCAATTAAACATGACGTCCATAGTCATATCCATAAAAGAAATTTTTTCTTCTTCATCTTTCTTTTAATCCTATCAATGAATTAATCAAGACAGAAAGAAAAAATACTGCTGAATACAACGAAAAGGGAAAATGATATTAATCCAACATAGCACAGAGACAAAATGCTGACATTCTGATATTGTCTGCTATATAAAACTCTGAGGAGTTTATTTCCTTTATTTTAACTTCTCTAATTCGATTATATGGAAGAAAAGATTTAAATCAAATGTTGACTCTCATTGAGGAGGTAATTTATGTCAAAAGATGACGCCACTTTCTGTTCTATTAGAAGACTAAGTGACCGGACGAAACAAATCTTCCCACAGATTGCCCACCCTTCCGGAGGAATCTTGGCGGATTGTGGAGGATGGGAATCATTGATCCGGGCTCGAACCCCATGATAAACATTTCCAAGGGGTGGAACTCGAGGTTCTCCAAAGTGGAAAGCCGAAATGTTTCCAAGCGACCAATCCGGCCGACCGAAAATATTGCGTACAATTTCATAACATTTAATTATATTATGCTGTAGTGTCTTTTATATCGAATCCATTAATAATTTATTAATATCCTTTAATTGTTTTACTACCTGGGGATCCATACGAAATTCAGATGTCACGTGATCTATTCAGATATCTGGTCAGATTGATCTGAATTGCCGAATGCGCCTTATATCATAAAGAGAAAGAGAAAATTCCTGGATAGAATGACTTGGCACGGATTTTTTAAATTGTTTTTGTTTTTACACCTTTTATAATAATTTTAATAGGGAGCCATATTTTACTTTTACCTAGGGATCCAGACAAGTCTGAGACTGCCCTGTTAACGACATACACTATAAAAATACATAAAAACTGATCGAATATGGCTACCAAACGAGTTTTAGTAGAAATAATACGGCCCCTCTAAACTTTGAAGCTGGAAAGTCCCGATTTAACGATAATACTAGCATATCGCTATATAAGCTAAGAGTTCGGTTTGATAAACATTATACTCTATTCTAAGTAGAATTAATTTTGATATTATGATAAATAATAATTTCCATATTTAACCTCCATGCTAAGTTAGAAATTAATGAATATTTGTTTATTTTATCTGAAGATGTTCAAATAAAGTTTCGATATGCACCGTTCTTAACGGTGAATTTCTTCAACCGTTAAAATACAGAAAAAGTCTGATCGAAGAAAAATTGAGTAAATATGTTTTCTTTGATACTGGAATATGCTACATCTTTAGTACAACTTCTTTGCATTTGAGCAATTATTTGCTGGAAAAGTACCCAAAGATGAGCATTTTTTTTTTTGTGGAAGAGACACAAAACTTATCAAATACGCTACATTTGCAAATATTTTAAATGAATTTAAACTGAGGTAATGATAGAGAAAATTTTTAATAGTAAGAAACTTTATTATTTATAATAACTTGATTTACAGTATTAAGTACTGTATTTCGATATAGATGATAAATATATTATGAACAGACTTATGACTGATGAAGTTATACAGAGGGGACTGATTTAAAGTTGATCCCATCGAACTTATTTTGTCTTCAGCTTCTTAAACTGTACGGAACAAAGGAAAATATTAAAAATGCAAAAGATGCTAATGAAAAAGTTTAAATATTCAGAAATATAGGTGATCTCTACGTCAGTAAACTTTTAATGAGTTTAATATTATTTTATGACCGCAAATAAACACATTTTCGTAGACTGAATCGAAAATATATTTAGTAATTTATCCTTAGCCATTATGCGAGTAAATCGCGAGTAGAAAAATTTCAAAATGATTTCGTTTAATTACATCATCATTCAATATACTGTATATTCTGAATACAAGTAAATTGGATAAATTTTTGACGATAGGAACATAGATTCAGCTGCTTCTACAAATCTTTGATTTAATTTGAAAAAAAATCAATACATCTCTTTAGTAGGCTATCATTGTACGTATAAAAAACTTCAGATATTTTTTTCATATTTAACAATTTAATGATTTAAAATTTAATTTATATTTGAATATTTTTATTTTGGGAATATCTGTGTATAAATTCGTGTGGATATTCGTATAATTGCTTTTAAATAACGTATCATTTCAAATTTTACATTAATTAAATACCTGGTTAAAAAAATTACTAATACTTGTTCAGTACGTGATTTTCCCCGTTACAAATGAGGAAAATTTTCTATTTAATCTGTTTAAACGAAATTTAATCAGAGGAGGATTACTATTGACGATTGAATGCAATCAAGATTAAGATTTAAATCCTTGATTTAAAAAAGGAGATAACAAGTATACAAAAATAATCCTCGAAAATTGTTTTCGAGCAAAAATAATAATAATAATAAAAGAGCAGAATATTTAAATATAGATACTGTATTTAAATTAATAGAACATTAAAATCTTCTATAACGTTTCAAAAAAAAAAATTATAAGCAGATTAAACTTTAAGATTTATATTAATGAAGACTTCTGTCAACATTAACGGATTTCGATAATGGATTTACAAAATTTCATTATCAACTTTTCATTTCGTAATTAAATTATTAACTCCAATTCAAAAATTCCATTAAAACACAATTTAAAAAAAAATAATAAAAAACAAGAGTTACATTTAGTAATTTTCTAAAGTTATAATTACATTTCGCAGCAATAATAAATTCTGACATTGTTTTTTAACAAAATTCTGCATCGATGCGAATTATTATTTTTTTAAAAAAACAACTTTTGGGATATAAAAAAAAATCGTTAAAGTAAATGTCAAAATATGAGAATTGATTTTCTTAAATTATTCTTGACGTGAGTTGCAAGTAAAACAAAAAATAAAAAATATTTTTAAGACGTCTTTTTTCGTCTAGATGCGCTGTTAAATGTATATTCAATACTGATTGACATTATTCCTAGCTGACGAATAAAGCAATCTTGCCAGATAATGCAATAAAATAATAGAATTTCATTCAGTTTTTTTTTTTATACGTGTATAGTGAGTGTCAGTTCTTATTAAATTTTATTGTTTAACATTTCGATTTAGTTTTTGCATCTCAGGAATAAACTTATTAATTTGAATGAATCTCTTAGATTTTATTTTGAAGAATAAGAACTTATATCATGAAATAAAACTTTTTGAAACTTCGTATAAAATATCTTTTGAATTTTTAATAATTTGAAAGAAACGAAAGAAGTATAGAAATAAATATTTAATAACTTTGATATTACACTTGTGAAAATATCTTCCGCCATTTTTAATCCATCTTAAGTTTTTAAAAAGTGTTCAGAATTTTCTTTTAATTGTATTTGTAGTTTTTTTTTTTTGATGAGATCATAAAGATGATTAATAAACGCAACCGAATTTTATTCTTAATTATGAAAATTTATTCGATTCAATGTAAAAATTATACAGCCAGCTATCATTCAGAAGGAAAATGGGATTTATAAGATTACTACTGTATGTCTTTAGTGTGTTCCTCACTAATACCTTGATCTAATTAATAAATTTTCATGAAATTCTGTAAGCATGACTTCTATTAAATAAGTGACCTCGATGTTGCATCTTTCAACCTTCCAGCTATAGTCGTTTAATAATGGCCGGAATTCAAACTTCTGAGATATTCTTTTAATATATATTTTGAATTAATTAATAAATTTTTATGAAAATTAGCAAGGTAGAGAAACCGTAGAACACGATCTTTGATGACACGTCAATTAACCTTATAGCTTCAGCCGTTTAAAAATGATGGGCATTCAAACTTTTAATGTTTCTGTCTAATAACTTTTGAACTATTTGGTTGATTTTTTATGAAATTCACTGGACTTGTCAATTTATTAAAGTCGATCTTGAAATAAGATTAATTAACTTTATAACTTTATTCATTTAAAAATGGCACATCTAAACGTCTCAGGTTCCTCTTTTTAATGGATGTGACAAGGAAACAGTTCGAATTATCAAATTTATGACCTAAATTTGAATAACAAATAGTCCAACCTTCAGTTCACTTTCAGATTTGCCACACATTTTCTAATCGTTCTAAAAATATCAACATTTTTGAAAAGTAGGCGATTAATTCTTTCCAGATTGTGCTACAGGCATAATAAGTGATCTGGATTAAAATTAGAATATTTCCGGATTTTAACTGATGATAATATAAAATAAAATTTGAATAATTTAATTTTATTTTATAAAATTTAAAAATCTAGCATTTAATGATCTGATAAATTTATATAAGATAAAAAATATCTTATTAGGAAAAAGTGAATTTAAAATCTAGAAGAAAGTTATGAGAACAGCCTTAAGGTCTGACAACGTAAGCAAGAATAGCAAATAAAAATCGATGAAACTAAGAACATTTTCTTTTCGTGACTGAAATGTAAAACAATAGCGAGTTTGAAAAGTTTTAAGTTTTTATTTTATGTGCAATAAAATGAAAAACAATATTTTATTTTATTGTACAGAATGAAAACACGAATGAAAATAAATTAAATAAATCAATACAATAAAATAATGTTTCTGGCAATACTTGGAAAGAATTTTTTTTTTTTCGCGTTACATGTCAAGATATCATATTCGTGATATTAAACTACTTGCGTTATTTTTTATTATGTTTAGCTTACTGTTAATTTTACTAACTTAACAATAAATAAAATAAATAAATGATTAAAAACAATAGGCGTGATCATCTAAAATTTGAATTGTTTAATCCTTGGAATGTTTTCCTGTCAGACAAATTGAATTTTTTTTACCCAGATAAATAATCATAAGATAATTTTTTTACAAAATGATAATGATCTACAAACAGCGTAATATATACAAATATTAAAAAAAAAAACAAATTTCTGAGCTTTAGCTTTGCATGTAAACTGCACAGAAACAATAGGTCTAAATAATTTTTATGTTAAAAAATATTACATCGTAAATGATTTTTATGGAAATAAAATTTATTAATTTCAAAAAAAAATTATTTTTTTTTTAATTTTGAGAAGAGAAAAATACAGTGCTGTAATTTGAACCAACGCTACGTAATTTGGAGCAGTGAATCATGCAGTTTCATTCTTTCAATAAAAACGTTTTTTGTTTTCTACTTTTTATTTGTCAGAAATGAACAAATTAAATCAAATTTTTCAACCGTAAATGAATGATAACTGAATCGATTTGGTGATAATGTAGTAAAATATTCACTTTCCACCTGAGGGATCAGAATCGATTCCTAGACAGAGAGAATTTTTTGTGAAAGTCTTGGTTTGATCATCGATTCCCAGTTTTCATTTATTTCACTAACAAGATATGGGCGACTTATGATATGCCCTGAAATAGTATTTGACATATATCCCTGCTTAGTATCTGACAAAAGATGAAAAGAGGCGTAAAATTAAAAGAAATAAAATCTTAGTAAAATTCAATCTTTGTTTCTCTACAGAGAAAAATCTGTATCATCTTAATGGCTGCTTTATTAACGCCATTCAAGCTTTCGTCGTTGCAAGAAATTGTTTTAGATCTTTCTCTTTACATATTTTATATGTTATTTTTGGTTTTCTTTTCTCTTCTGCTGTCGTCTGAAAATGACATTATTCCTAATGTTCTGTGTATTTCGGAGTACAGGATTGAATTATATACTCGGACAAACATAGAAAAACACATTAAAATAACAAAATAGAATTTCGTATTGCATAAACAAGGCTATAACACAATTTATATACTGCATATATATATTGTGATTTATAATCCAATAAACATAGCGTAAACAAATACATAAAACACACGTCTTTATTATTTTATAGCAAAATTACAAAGGGAATTTAGTGCAAATTAATACATTTCGTTGCTTCTATTAAAGTTGCACTTAGAGAAAACTGGAGAAGAAAAAAATTATCCAGCAACAGTGATGTTAAACACTTAAATAATGAAATTATTTCTTCTGATGATCTCGCTTGTTTGATCTCGATTATTATTATTATAAACATTTAAATAATGAAATTATTTCTTCTGATGATCTCGCTTGTTTGATCTCGATTATTTTTTATTTTTTATTTTTTTTTAATTTAAAGAACAGATATTTCTATAAAAACATTAAATGAGATATTAAAAATACTTTTATTAGGCATTGACTTTTTGTATATTTATTAATATATAAATATAGACTTTATATATGTATCAGTTATTAAAATGAACACGATTAAGTATTTTTCCTTTACTAGTTCCCCTCATATGTTTATTCATTTGTAAAAAAAAATTCAAATGTAATTCTATATCAAAGAAAATGCTAACGAAGAAAACTGTTAACTGTTTATTAAATTATAAAAATTAACTAGTGTTATATTTAAATGGAAAATTTTTCAGATATACAGTATATAAAAAAGTATTAATTATACACGAGCTCCTCTAGTTACGAACATAATTCGTACGGAAGTTTTGTCCGTAACTTCAGATACTGTTATTATTTGGTCCCGAAAACTATTGAAATAACTTTATATACTCTTTTGTTATATATTTCGCAATTGTATCAATTAAAAGTTTCTTATTTTACAGATTTGAACCAAAGTTTTTGATTATAAAGCGAGTTTTTTTTATTTGCGTAATCATCGCCATCTTGAAATATTGTCATAATAGGATAACTAACTATGTAATTTTACATAATAGTGATTGCTAGAGAATTCTGCTATCATATTGTCTAAAATTATCGAAGAGTTTTTGAAATTTCGTGAAATTTGAATATAAGATTTCACGCTGATAAGTACGAATGTTCATAATTAGAATGTTTGTAACTAGAGTTGCGCGTGTATTAACTTAAAACAAAATTTCCTATTATTTTGTAGCGAAATTGTGAAGATTTTTCATTTTTTATTTCTAACATTATGAAATTTTTAATATACAGGTTTGATGTTTCATGTGTTGCACAATATTATATACGATCATTTTGGGAAATCATAATCTGCAAAGAAGAATGATTATCTACATAATAATGTGGGTTAGCAGATCATAAATAATCTTTATTGAATTTATATATCTGAAACTTAATAACTAAATTATGTAAATATGTATTCCATAGTATATAACAATAAATGCTAATAATGCTATTATTAAAATTTCGTTATTAACGACAGGCTATTTCTGAAGATCACGTTTCGTCGCATTAAAAGTAAGCCTTTCAATAACTATGCAGAATAAGGAAGACCATCTCTCTCTCTCGACCTATAAAATTTTGTGAAAACTTCATTGACTTCATAATTTTGTTATTTTAAAAGATAAGATTGTTTTCCTTTGCGAAATGAAATTTAGTTACTAAATTAAAATATTGACTATCTCAAAATAAAACCGCTGATTCATCGCTGTTTGTTGTTGAAAATTTTTATTCTCGCGTTAAAAAATCAGTTTTTTCGAGTACTTTTTGAACAACATCATTTTTAAATAATTAACCATAATAATAATTCTTCTGAAAGAAATTTTTCGCATAATTAATTTTTAACATCTATTTGTATACATTAAAAAAATGACAAACTTTTTTTAGTTTATCCATAAGGAGTTTCCATTATTCTTGGAGACATGCAGTCTTTTAGTTTGAATTACAGTACTTCAAGAAAAATTATGACAATCCGAATCATTAGGTGACAAATCTACACATTTGACACGTATTATATTCTTGGCAGATATACATTAAAAGTAAGTATCGTGCATTATTTATAATGCCATAAAATTAGAAGAAAAAATAAAAAAATATTTCTCGGTAGCAATTTTTTTCTTCTCTTTTGTAATCATCGATTGACGACATATATTATGTGACGATTGTTTCCTTTTAGAAAGATAATAAAGTTCTTTGTTATTTCTGGGAAAATGGTTGTAGGTCTACTTGTAAAAGATGAAAGTAGCTTTGTCGATCGTTGTCCGTTGACATTTAGATGAGATCATTGGTTGTCCTAGCAACGGTTTCTGATGTAAAATGTTACAGAAATGTAATTTCACGCTTGATTCTAGTGCTTTTAAAAGTGGGAGTTTATTAGTATTAGATTAATGGTTGAATGGTTGTTCGGATGATTATGGAACATATGCTAATGTTGTTCTAATTGTTGTATTTTATATACAGTGAATCAAAGTGAAACTCGTACACTACTGCATACAATGTAAAATGAAGGAAAAAAAAAATTAGAAAAGATTGACTTTCTAGAATAAGTTTATTTTATTTTGTAGGTCTTTAACTACATATCACAATAAATTAATATTTGAATCGTTTGAACTGTATGAAAACATAACAAAATTCTCCAGTAAAGTATGCAAATAACGTCAAAATGAAACTCATACGGCGCATGTCTTTGCATATTTAAATTTGTTCATGAGCTAGTGCAATTGTTTATCAAACCTTTTTTTGCATTCAATACATTTTCCATTATATTTCAAGTAGTTTTATAATTTAGATTGTTTTTTTTATTCATTATGGGTCGTCAACGTGGACAAACATCTAAAGTAGAAAGAGAATTGATAATTTATCATCATAAACAAGGGAAATGTTTAAGAGAAATTGGAAAAATAATTAATAGAAGCCACACAACAGTACATAGTGTTATCAAAAGGTATAAAAAAGGACAAGGTATTGAAAA